>VMBQ01001916.1:81309-113113 GCA_007657795.1 Dreissena rostriformis | reverse complement strand
ACACACACACACACACGTGAAGACGGATGGCTGAGTGGTTTCGGCGTGTGGCTTTTACTCCATGGGTCAGTGGTTCCAACCCTGTTTTTTTTTCTTTTTTTACTTTTATTCTTGTTTTTATATTGAAGCTCTATAGTTCTGATGTTTATATTTATCGATTTTAAGCTTTAAATGACAAACTTCAAAACATGCCAAAATCTGTGAACAATTCCCTGTAAGGTAGATATAGTAAGTTAAGACTCTCAAACCTTAGATACAATTTATAGAAAATAAAATTTAAAAATACCTTTTTTTAAACAGAAACCTTGAAACTATTCCCAAATGATCTGATGCTATAAATGTTTATATAAACATTCCACACACTTTGGCTTTAGAAGCGATTGATTATTTGCTAGCAAAATATCCTGATGTAATTTATCTACGTTTTTCATTACATATGGCTTGCCTGAACTATTATTATGTGTGAGTAGTTTTATCTGAATTTCATTATATAAATAAAACCAAACAAATGTTGTTTTTTTTTCGAATTTATAATATATTTAACTGAAAACGGAATATTGAGGAAGGTTATTTTCAAAGCCCATTCCGTTTTCATGTTCCCATATTTTGTTCCTTATAATGCAATGGTATTTAATGGTTGAGCTTGATATCCAATGATGGTTCTAAGTCCCTTATAATTATTTTTATTCTAAGCAAATACCTTTCATTCAATAATTAACGCACGTTAAATATACACGTGAGCAGTATCACACGCGATATTTGAATGCCTATCACTGGATGTAAAGACAGTAATA
Source organism: Dreissena rostriformis (assembly GCA_007657795.1). Lineage (NCBI taxonomy): Eukaryota > Metazoa > Mollusca > Bivalvia > Myida > Dreissenidae > Dreissena > Dreissena rostriformis. The sequence goes on along the minus strand of VMBQ01001916.1, from coordinate 112,319 downwards.
TGTGTGTTCTTGCGATTTAAAACGAACTAACATTAACACTATTCAAGTTAAACGTGAATAAAGCAGAGTTTGTCCCATTTTAATGACTGTAATTGACCACTCGCTACGAACTGAGAGTTTCATATATTTAAACGAGATGGGTGCAGTGATCGCTTATTTGGTGACTGGCTAATTGCTTCGTCATGTGAATATTTTCAAATAAATATTTTAGCACTAAAGTTTTGATGCATATAGAACTTTATGCTCATGGCAAAACGTTGTTAGGCGTCATTTACTGTCCATATGCAAGAACGACTATATGTTTTATGTAACAAAAGCTAAATTGAAGATAAATTTCATGTTCTACTTGGTTGTTTATTCTACTACACGAACTTGTTTACATCAATGAGCAATTCTTACCTCAAAAATACAGTTATTGCATGAATCATATAATAAAAAGTGTAATATGTTTATGAATTCTCAAAATTAATGAATTATAGCATAAGTTGCCACATAGTTGCTTAAGTAGTTCTTAATTTGACATTGTTTAAATTACATTAAAAAAACAAGCATTCAGTTAGAGTCAATATGTCACGAGATGATCAGTCAAACAATGTTGAAGTGCATTTGCTGTATAACCTGTCTCCTCCCAACATTGTATTTGTTTTCCTGAATGGTATACATACACATTTGTTCTATATTAACCGGTGTTAAAAAGTAACAAAGGTAAAGCAAATCAAAAGCCGGCGAGTAAATAGCGTATTTATAGTAACTAACTATTTCGCCATGTAAAGCCATTATAATAATATCACAATAGTTTCAACATAATCAACAAAGCAACTGATATAAGGTTAGGTATTGGCGGCATAATGCACATGAAATGTCTGTTTGTATGGAATGAACCCATGTGTCTAATAACAATGGTAAGCGAGTCGATAGCACATGTCGTAGCCATTTTCGTTGAAGATATCTGATATACACCGTTGTTCAATTGTTATGTCGTCATGTAAATTACTTTAGAGTACATCCCTCAATTCAAATCGTGGGCGTTTATTATATCTTACGTAACATTATATAGGCATTTCAGCTGCAACACATTCTTTTTTAAGTGTAATGTCTAATAAATAATTTTAAAAAAAAACACATAAAAAACATACTTTGAAATTATTATTCTAAGCACGAAATGGAATTGTATAAGTAATTAAAACTAAATGCTTGCAGACGGGAAAAAAAAGTGTTATTTTACACATGTTGTACAACTTCACTTAAACGCAACATTAAGAACAATTGTTATTTGCACACTAAAAATGCAAACTATTTGTACTTCATGAAAATTATGCGCGTAAGAATACTTTTTGATCCAGATTAACCAATGTTATTGTTATTAACAGGATAGATTCACCTTATTATTGTGTGTAAGTTGTAATTTAAAAAATGATTATGACATTATTGTTTTGAAAATAAAAGTTTAATATGATGTGGGTTTTATCATGTTATGAGAAATTTTAACTTATTTTAAAATGAAAATAATCTGTATAAATGTTACATTCTGAGACTATTTTGCTAACATATCTGCATGTGTTGGTTATAATACGAATGGGCAGTTGTTGTTTTTTTAATGCCTGCAGTGTTTCTATAAAACAAACACGTTAAAAAAAAATAACCGATGTACCTTTCCCAAAAAAACTGTCCGACGTAGCAAAAAAAATATATATACATTAAACTCATTTTGGATTATTTATTTTTTCATTTTAACCTTATTTCTACATTTATAAAAATGATTTTTAGAGAATGGTGCAAACAATCTAGTTTGCACCTAATCCATGACACATGGCGTCAGAGATAAATCTCGAATACTCTCGAGCACTCATTAATTTCCGAAAAAAAAATTGATAAGGAAAATTCTTAAATTAAATGACACATTTGGTTATATTGATTTAGATGACTCAGTGCGTCATAAAAAAATATAAAAAATACGATTCCGGTATTGGTTAAAATAATCACCTTTGTTCTTATGTTTCTAATACAGATTTCATGATACTGTGAGGTATTTTCAAACGCACTTCAAATCATTGAAAGTATCATAAAAACTCCCACAAATTATGTTTTCTCTTCAGTAAACAAAATAATTCGCTGCTGCTTAATTTTAGATGATTCCTATTTTGCATGTTGGCATTTACGTATCCTTTGCAAATGCAAATGCACTTTTAATAGTGACATATCTTAAAAGATTGACTGCGTAAAATGCAATGATGCGAAATTAATGACATGTCCATGTAACATAAAGCTGCTTTATCTAAGAAAGTCTGAATTGATATATGCTCTTGAATGAATCCTGTTTAAACAATTAATGGTTCAATCAGTATTTATAGTGTCGATTTTGCTTAGTTACATTTATCTTAAAAATATTCACGTCACACAAATTTGTATAAACCAATTCAAAAGTAATGTTCGTTTCAAAAATGTATATGTATTTCTGTTAAATTAGATAACCGTACACTGTTGCCGAAATTGTCAAGAACAACAGCAAACGAATAAACAAGAAGAATAAGAAATATTAGTTATTTTAGTATTGTTGTAGACATAACATAATACTAGGAGTTAAATATAGACGCAAGCAGACGCACACTGACACTTCCTAACATATAAAAGCAGTTAAATGCCGTGTTTTCGTATACTGTTCTCAGCGATAATAGTGTTTTTCGGGAAAAATAATTTAATTTACATATAAAATATATTACACTCATCTTGTCAATTTATTGTCAATGCTTTTCATGAATGCAAACTCCTTCACTTATATAGATGTAATATATTTCTGTCTGAAACTAAAATACTTATGTAAGCTTGGGTTTATTCGTTAAGTGTAAGGCAACAATAAGAACTTGTCACGGAGATCCAACTTCTAACAGATGAGCCTCGCTCTGGGAAAAGCGAAGGCTGAAAGTGTATTCCATGATTAGCCTGTGAGGACTGCACATGCTAATCGGGGACGACACTTAACGCACATGCATTAAGTCCGGTTTCCCCAGATCGAGGATCATTTGGATGATATATTTTGGTACACCGTTCCACTAACGACATGGTTTCCATTAAGTAAGATCATGTGAAAATTATTACTTGTTTATGCTTTCCGGTGGTTTATAAAGAAATATCAGTGAATTAAAACTGATAATTCAATGTTTCAAACAGTGAAAAATAACTGTTATCCAGTTAAACTCTGTAACAATGTATACAAATAAATGGTGAAAAAGCATACAATGAAAAAAAAGTGTGTTGGATTCGGTGGAATATCGAGCCAAGTTCACTCGTGATCATAAAAAAAACTATATTTTCTATGATCACTCGTGAATTAAAATCGATATGCCACCGAATCTAATAAATATCCTCTATATATGTGTTCGATGAAATATGCACTATTGTCACTGGAAAGCATAGCAATCAAATTTAAAACAATAACCGAACAAAATGAAATCGGGATAGCATACGGTTGTATATACGTGGTAATTTAACTTAGTCTATATTGGCTTATTAAATGCACTTAAATAATTATTTTGTTTTATTATAATCAGCAAGTGGTGTGCAATATTGACGATACTCCTACGTCAACGAGAAGTGATGTATTAATATTCGTTGTCAATGAGTATTAGTATTTTACGAATGTGTTATATTTTGCGAAATACTAATAGATCTATATACAAACTCGCGCTTGAAAGTTCTCTCTCGGTATATTTCAAAACCAAGTCCTAATAGGCTACGAGGATGTGTAAACATTTTATTGACAGAACAATCTAGCCAATGTACGTGCTCGGAATAAAAACTCATTTCGCGACTAATTATCTGATCAACGCGATTTTCATGTCACTCGTAAGTGTTGTTATATCTACTATGCATGCTTTGGTAATTCAAGAAGATTAAAACAATCGCTATAAACAATGCAAGGTCTATATTTCGATATAGATATTTTCACGATTGACAATCGATTAGAAAAATAATCTTTTAACTTGCTTTGTATACCGGTAAGTCTCGAATTTCGAATTGCGATGGCACTTACTTAAATGGATCATATTTGGTTTTATGATATTGTAGTCCGTTAATTTAGGCAGTAATTTTCGCATTTTAGGTTGTGATTCTTTTCGACACACAACCATAACAGAAATGTATGAATGTCAGAAAACGAAATCTCGATTCGTCATGGGTATACATTCCTCCTCAAAGTTAACTCGTATACAGAAAATACAATATGTGGGCATTTTGAAACTATATTTTTCTGTTATTAAAAAACTGTTTTTAAGGCATGTATTCCATTCGTGACCTTCATATCCATAAAAAAATCCATATCATAACTCAGGGCTATTATTGAAATAAATGTATCATTGTCTCTTATTGTGTACTTTGGGACAACACAGATATCGGTCAGTCTACGATTCAAATCGTAATGTGCGTAATTCGTTAAAAAACAACTTTATAAAACCAACCTATTATCAACAGATATATATATGAATTATCTCCTTTTTATCAAAAGGATATGATGCTTACGTACTTAAAAGCACATACTTGTTAGTTTTCGATTTACTATATCTTTCTTCTCTTAAAATTTGGAATTTATTAATGTAATGATCCTTTTATATGTTTGCTTCTAGAATGCTAAATTAACACAGCTGGTTTAATTGATAATTCGATTTTTCAGTACTGCCCCTTTAATAATATTTGCGTTACTGGTGACGGCATCGTGTCCTCGCTTCTGAATTACGTAATCCGATCTACTTGCTGTTTCAGCTACATGATAGGTGATCGGGTTTATATCGTTCAACTTTATTAATATTTTTCTCGGAAGGTAGTTCCTTGATTGATTTATTTTTAAGCTTCGTTTTATTAATTTTGAATTATATACGCGTGCATAGATCACGCAGCTTTTGTTTTAGTCTGGATTACCTGCCCCTTTGTATATGTNTTTCTGTTATTAAAAAACTGTTTATTAAGGCATGTATTCCATTCGTGACCTTCATATCCATAAAAAAATCCATATCATACCTCAGGGCTATTATTGAAATAAATGTATCATTGTCTCTTATTGTTTACTTTGGGACAACACAGATATCGGTCAGTCTACGATTCAAATCGTAATGTGCGTAATTCGTTAAAAAAAACTTTATAAAACCAACCTATTATCAACAGATATATATATGAATTATCTCCTTTTTGAGGATATGATGCTGACGTACTTAAAAGCACATACTTGTTAGTTTTCGATTCACTATATCTTTCTTCTCTTAAAATTTGGAATTTATTAATGTAATGATCCTTTTATATGTTTGCTTCTAGATTGTTAAATTAACACAGCTGGTTTTATTGATAATTCGATTTTTCAGTACTGCCCCTTAAATAATATTTGCGTTACTGGTGACGGCATCGTGTCCTCGCTTCTGAATTACGTAATCCGATCTACTTGCTGTTTCAGCTACATGATAGGTGATCGGGTTTATATCGTTCAACTTTATTAATATTTTTCTCTGAAGGTAGTTCCTTGATTGATTTATTTTTAAGCTTCGTTTTATTAATTTTTAATTATATACGCGTGTATAGATCACGCAGCTTTTGTTTTAGTCAGGATTACCTGCCCCTTTGTATACAAAGACTAACTATTTGTTAACAATAGAAGCAGGGAACCAGACTACTTTTGTATATCATTGCTTAGTATAATTTTCGTTTTGATAAATTATCGCCTCAGTCTATTCTGTTATTCGTTTTCTATTTGTTAACAATAGAAGCTGGGAACCAGACTACTTTTGTTTATCATTGCTTAGTATAATTTTCGTTTTGATAAATTATTGCCTCAGTCTATTCTGTTATTCTTTTTAGGTATTACATACATTTTCATTTACATTTATTTGCATAGCATATTACAGTCACATAAACAACCAAGCTATGTAATACGCATATTTGACACTCAACATTGCTGCTTCTTCCTGTATGCGCACGATGATGATCTGAAATATTAACTATATGATACTAGATTCTTAAATCTTTTTGTAAAACGAAGGGATGTAGTTGATACGTGTTTGTAATTTCATTTCATCGTGCCTCAAAAAGTTGTAACTCTGTTGCTCTGGTACCCTTCTTACCACTAAGCAATTAAATAGTTATTAAATTGAATGCGCTTTAATTCCCTTTTTTACTGTTTAATTTGAGTTGCAATGCTATGAGGTTAAATTTTATTTACACTTATATGTATCATGAATATTGCTGGGCTACGAAGTGTGAGGTTTAGCGCCCTATATAACCGGTTTAAACCCCCATTGCTTAGCATTGACCGTTCCAAGGCGGTGACCACAGCTTTATTCTACTATGTGTTGTATGTTGTTTCGTATTGTGCCGTACTGTACTATTTTGACAATTGGTCTCTTGCCATAAAAAAGGACCACGAACGTGAGTAGATACAATACTGCCGGAGTTTCTGGAGTTTCACTTCTTTATAAAAAGAAAACCAGCACAAATGACATCGACCACGTCATCGGCAAATCGTAATTTTCACATTTTCATTACGTCATAATTTTCTGCGAAAAGTTGATTTGATTTGTGCGTGAGATATTTGTGTACACGTATGTTCGAAATCGTTTGAAAGTTAAATATAAAGAAGTGAAACTCCCTGACTCCAAAAGCTCCAACAGTATTGTATTTCTATTAGCGAGTGACCATCAATTATCGATCCTGAAATGTCAGCGCAATAATTGCAACCAACCAATTTTACTATATCCATGGACAATTAATAATCGGTTTTGAGTCAACAAATGACAATAACGTGCCGATAGACAATTCTTCGACTTACCATGATATTGGTAGATATGTGTTCATTTTAATTTATTATCATTCTAGACAATACATTGACTATGATTTATATATATACTTAATACTTGTGTGTGTTTGATAAAGGGACTTGTGCACGAATGTTTCCTTTTTGTGATTTGTTAAAGGGACTTGTTCACAGATCGGCATAATAACATTTTTTTAATGTAATAAATTTAAAACAAAATGTATGCAGTAAAGTCCAACAAGCGAAATAACGTTCGGTGTTTCTGTATTAATATTATTAATTATTATTTCAAGTTTAAATGTAAACAGTAGTTTGAAATGTATATTAGTGACAAGGAACACACACACACAAACAAATTGTCTGCAATTTGAGACGTGTATTGTATTTGAATAAAATAATGATACGTACCTGGGCGTTATGCTTACACAAATGTATCATAGTCCCCGAATGTTTACCAAGAGTCAACAACGGTGTTTGCAAATTTCAATGTTCAAATAATCAGTAGGCGGGTCACGTGAGAACCCACAATTCTAAATAATTGTTTATTAATTATCCAAACAAATAATCTCACCCTGATAGATCATTAGTCATTTTATACGTCTATGACATAAAGCCCAGTGGAATATTTAAACAGACACACTAATTATTCCGAAGAAAAGAATAGATTAAAAATTAAATTGAAAGAAATGTTTGTTTTGATAATATAAGTCTGATATAACTGATTTAACTTTCGTGCCGGCTATACAAACACAGCTTATTGTGTCCGTTTATGAGAAGATAACTAAAAAATAGAACAATAATGTAACTCGCGATAGAAGAAGGGATACTAAACATAAAAAACACCGTCAATAGATTCACGTATTTCATAAAACATCGATCAAACCAGCTATGGTTTATATTATGTTTTGCAAGTTTGAAACCGTGTTTATGTCTCTGTGCAACCACATACTTCACTTGTTCACCTTAATGTATGTTTTATATTTTACTAATAGTACAAAGTAAAACGAACGATTTTATATCACACAATGGAGAGTCTGTGAAACCAGCTGTCCTCTATGCTAAGAAGGCTTCCCGAAGGCGAAATTCGGCAAATTTAAACTATTTTCGCGATTGTCTGGGACATGACCATGTCCGATAATAATTGTATGTATGCTTCTTGAACCTTCGGTTCCTAGTCGGGATCAGAAAGAACTTCGGCGTCAAAGATTGAACATTTGCCACCAAATGATTGCTTCAGGGCAGATTCAGTATGCTTGTTGAATCATCGGCACCCATTTTCAAAACTCTGGAACCCATCATAACAATCATTCGTGTTGCATTTCTTTACTTTCGTAGCGTTGATACATTACTGCACTTGAAAGAGTTATGATACGCGTTGTATTGTATGAAGTCAATTATGGGGTTCGAAGAAAATTCACTTAATATATCATCTGAAAAACGTGTATATTGTTTGCACAGATTCGTAACAAATAAATAAACTTTCAAATAAATTGTTTTGCGAACCCACGTTATTTATAGAGAATAAATTCAAAGCAGCCTTCTGAAAAGGTCCAATGTGGTGTTATCGGCCAAAAATCATCAACAACAATAGCAATTATCAATTCAATTAGCGAAGGCATCAGTTGTTTATTTGAACAGGTCACAATGATGAAGCTTGGTGTCGTTACAAAACAACAAATTAAACCATCAGTATATAGCTGAAGGTTACTGTCCATAGAGTTCAAACATTTGTATTGACATTTTATGGGAGAATTTTCTGATTTCTGCGAAATGTATGTTCGAATACAGATAATCAAATAAAATCAGCTGCATAAAATAATAAATCTGTATAACATACATATGCACATAGATCTTTCTGATCATTTAAGTTCCTTATCACTCGGCATATGACGTGATCAAGTTGAACTCGTAAGAAAAATAACATAAATAAACCGACACTTTTGCACATCATCTATAAGAGAATGAAGCAAAGTCCCATACAAAGCTGTGTCCCATGACTGTATAGGCTTGTGCAGGTGAAATCCTCATTTGGGTTATTTATTACTTATCCGTGAAATACAAAAAAAGCAATCAAACGGATTGACACCGACATCCGCACGCGCGCGCANCACACACACACACACACACACACACACACACACACACACACACACACACACACACACACACACACACACTACAATGCCGAACAGCGCAAAGAACGAAATCACGCAATGACATAAATGCATGTTTATCTATCAGCCCTGGATTTGTCAGTGCACATATACAAGCATGCATTAAAATTGTATGAAGTTAAGCTAGTCTTTAAAATGCGCATGTCAAGACAACATATCGAAACTCCGGATCATTAGTACCTCAGTCCTCGCGCAAAAACGAAACAAATCTTAGGAAATGCCACATTTATAATCAATGGGCAATAACACCATGAACATCATTGGAGCGGAACGACCTGAACAGATGTGTAAGTTCACTCATTACAATATATACTGTTTCAGCAAATTCAGATCAATTGTTCCTTAGATTTCGCGCGGAAGCGACGTACCAGACGGTTGGACGGTCGGGCGGACATCTAGTAAGATGGATACACGTATCGGAGACATACATGTTACATCACTGCACAATTAATTTCATAAACATTGGAATTCTGACAGACAAAGCGGCGATTATATGCTGTCCCCGTTTGTGCAGTATAGTACAATTCTCTTATAATTGTCGTTATTTAATATTGATTAAATCTTTCAATGGGCGATTATTTTAAAACTTTTGTTTTAATATGTGCATAGCATTTTATGTGTATGCTATTATTGTTTGTTGAGTCTAGTACTTTCGATCATTATGAATTCTCCATTAATTCAACGCGAATATACGCTAGGTATATATGTACGCAGATTCACGTATAAACAGCAATGCAGTAATGTGGCGTGTTCTGAGAAAACTGGGCAAAATGCTTGTGCGTTAAGTGTCATCCCAGATTAGCCTGTGCGGGACGACACTTTCCGCCAAAACTGGATTTTCGCTTAGAAGAGACATCATTTAAACGAAAAATTCCATAAAAGCGGAAATTGTCGACCCTGATTAGCCTGTGCGGACTGCACAGGCTAATCTGGGATGACAATTTACGCACAAGCATTGCCCAGTTTTCTTAGAACACGACTCTAATATGAATTTTCAATTGTGTTGTAAGATATGTAGTGTATGTTGCTCATGGACTGCTTTCATAGAAGAACAAGAGTACACTGCTGATCCTTGAACGATCACCTCAGAAACTGCTGGTCATTTGTATCGGTCTGTTACTACGTTTGACGCCATGGGCATAATTTGAACATCTTTTGCTAAGGAAGTCAATACAAAAACAATTCACAATTCACACCGTCAAATGACCCCTGGTAGAGGCGTGAATTGAATAACCCTATTAGAATATATAATATACCAACTATTTCACATGCGGATTTTTCGATAACATTTTTGGACTAATGTTGCTAATAAAGGCTATATTAAAAATCTGGCGTTATAAAGCTTTGATACAAAGGGCATGATTTTAAGTAATTTTAACACAAATTATACAAGAACTCTATAAGATGCTACATACCAAATTTGAAAGAAATGCGTTGTGCGGTTTAAGACAATAAGGTTTGTAAAGATTTTCCCCATCCAATACATAAAACTGCTCAACACGGGGAGATTCCACTTTTGACCACATGGTTATAATTTGAACACACGTTATAGAGGACTACTACACGGTATTACGTAGAAATAACAAACCTCCGAGACATGCTGTTTCAGGGTTGATTTTAAAGCTTTTATTATATACATATTTGAAAAACAAGTTACCCCAAGAGTGGTACTATTTTAACCCTACGGGAATGATTTTAACAAACATTACAGAGGACCAATACAGGATGTGACATAGTCAAATACCATACCTCTGAGCGTTGCGGTTTGATGAAAATACTGTTTTATAGTTTTCACTAGATACAGTTAAAGAAAACAAGTAAACCCTCCCGTAAGAGGGGCGTATTTTGACCCCATGGACATGATTGAGAAAGACTTAGTAAATGACAACAATACGATATTACATAACAAATACCGAACCTTATTTTTTACTATACACGTATAAGGAAAACAAGTTACGCCCAGGGCGGGGCAAAGTTTTACCCAGATGCATTGTTTGAACAAACTTGGTAGAGGGCCACAATACGATGTTACGTAACAAATACAACGCCTCTGGGCTTTGCAGGTTAAGAAACGATTTTTAATATTTTTACACAAAAAAAAACATAAGGAAACCAAGTTACCATCAGGTAGGGGCTAGTTTTGACTTCCAGTTCAGATGATCGTAGATCCAATAGATAGTTATCTGGAATAGTATATGACAAGCCCACAGTTCTTGACCTTTAGCGTCAATTTTAATGTGTATACTTATTTCCCAACAGTTCTAGTATTCAGAACAAAAACTGTAATGATCACAGGTCAACGCGGTCTCTATATATGTGGTGTGGAAACAAAATTGTCTACGGTCATCTCTACCGACTGGCGCACATGTTCAAAGCCATATACCACCGCTTCATATAAGGCGGTCTTTTAAGATGTGGTAAATGTTGAGCTAAAACTAAGTTTAGTTATGTTGCGTAACTGTCAAGAAACTTTGCTAAACGTAGCCGTTACGTACTGCTATGAGAAACCAGTGTGCCTTAGCGTAGTTCAACGTAACAAATATATGTTTAAAGTGTAAATGTGTTGTTTGAGAATTGGTGAAATGTAAAGGAGAAAAAAATGGAGAACTTCCAAATCTACAATCGAGCGTCCAGTAATCCTGTATTTGTGGTCGTACCGGGCTCAAACTTTTATATAATTGTGAATGTATTGCCACACTCAAACGGTGAATAAAAGTAAGGATGTTGGTCATGATGCAAAAGGAACTGACAAAATAGATCAAATGAAACAACTGCCAGAATTATTTCATAAGTTTATAAAATAAAAAAATAATTGTAAAAAATACTTAACATAAATAGCCTTATTAAAATGGTATCATAATATTCAACAATTGAAATACAACATATTAGACTATTCAATGACACCAAAATCTACATGAATACTATACAAGAAACTTGTATACAACAACAACAACATACTTATGGCAGCTTTCAAAACACCACAACTAAATGAATAACTCACATTTGCTCGAGTATTTTCTTTCACAACACAATTACGGCTTTTCATAACACACCTAACTTACCTAACAAAATGAGAAGAGTATTGCTTGTAGGCATTTGCACACTTTAACCCTTTGCATGCTGGGAAATTGGTCGTCTGCTAAAATGTTGTCTGCTGAATTTCTAAAATTAGCATTTCTTTGATTTTTTTCCAAAGAATACTATCAGAATAGCAAACAGTTTGGATCCTGATGAGACGCCACGTTCTGTGGCGTCTCATCTGGATCCAAACTGTTTGCAAAGGCCTTCAAAATCCGGTTCCAGCGCTCAAAGGGTTAACATCGACACCAAAGCGTATAAAATATTCATGTTCAAAACAAAAATGTATATGTATATGTTAACAATGTGGTCCTGATTTTGACAACATTTAAGGACATTTAATCGAAGAAAAGGGAGAAAAACATTCGCATACAGAAAGATACATCACATATATAATGAACATGTAAATCACATACAACATGTACAACTATTTTTACTGTCGCATGTTCAACAATGCAATGACAAGAAACAGACAAGGCATTTTATGTAAACTTAGCAATTAAATGTGCGGGCATAACACAGTTGCTGCGTTTCGTATAGCGCCCGAACAGGCGCAATCATATTTCTACCGTACACTACTTTGTAATTGTAAAAGTCGATTTCAACGCATTTTGATATCTTAAACATGGCGACTGTTTATAACTAAATAAATAAATATGAGCGCAATAAAACATATCGAAGACAAAATGTTGAGACAAACATGAAGTTCTACAATCAGCAAATTTCATAATTTTCAGTGTTTAGTATTTTCCTGGATTTTAAGCAATCGTCCAGCCAATCTGTGGATACAACAACAGCTTTTAGATCGTCGTCCATATCGAGTAATGTCTGCAATAAAAAAGTAGCACATTGAAAACAAATCAATCAATTGAGTTTATAAATGGGATCATTTTACAAATGCGCGTACATCGCAGTTTGATATATTTGTCTTGGCAAGTTTGCACTTCTAACTGAAATCAAACGATAAGCAAGACTTATGCAACCAAAATATCTGCTTATGACTGGCATTGCACTGATATGTGTGTGTGTGTGTGTGTTTTGTTGTTTTCGTGCATTTCTACATGTAAGGAAATTTGTATGAAACATATATACGGAAATTGAGTAGAGCTACAATTCGTTTTATTGGTAGCCCTTAATTAAACTATTGACACTCGTGATCAACATGTTCATATAAATAGCAAGATGCAAAATTAACGGTCATACAAGAGGATTCTGTTTGACGATATCCGTTTTAATTAAAAGTATTTACATGTCAAATTTGAGCTTCGGACTATATTTAGTAATTACACGCACAGATCGGATTTCTTAATTCTTCTGATATTATGAAGTTGACAAAAAAACACTAATTACACTACTAAAATAAAATATTATTTAAGAACATTCGTCCGATAACGATACTTTAATATGCCGCTTTTTAGTTCAAACCGTAGCAGATCACTAAAACGGGCTTATTTTAAGATACAAATATGAGCCGTGTCATGCGAAAACGGGTCTTATGCAATATGCGACTAGTGCAGCTTCAAACCAGACTGCACAATCACGCATTAGCTACCCTTTCCGATATAAAGTCACTCAATTTGTCTTGTCTCATTAGCGGACATATACCTTTTAACCATACTGCGCAAGTGTGCAGATTACCCTGGCCGAAAATAGCACAAGACCCAAAATTCACATCACGATGCTCATATGTGGCGTGTTCTGAGAAAACTGGGCAAAATGCTTGTGCGTAAATTGTCATCCCAGATTAGCCTGTGCCGTCCGCAGGCTAATCAGGGACGACAATTTCCGCTTTTCTATGATATTTCGTTTAAACGATGTCTCTTCTTGGCGAAAATCCAGTTTAGACGGAAAGTGTCGTCCCTGATTAGCCTGTGCGGACTGCACAGGCTAATCTGGGATGACACTTTACGCACATGCATTATGTAATAATAATAATTTGTATCAGACGAATCGCTATTCTAATAACTATTGAATCAAAATATATGACGCAAGGTTGTTATTAAATAATCTCTTAAACTAAAAATATAAATACTTATTTTCAAAACGGTGGCAAATGTCAGTCTTAAGACAGTTGTATCAATTACTGATTTTCACCGGATACGACCGGAAACGGAAATCGACTTGTTTTGATAACGTTCTCCGGCATCTACAATTTGCGCATGATTGCGTGTCCCACCCATTGGATGTAAGTTCATCAACCTCACCTTAATATCGCTGGTTCGAGAGACAACCACGTGAGTCGTCTCCTTGGTAACATTGGCCCCAATGTCTCCGTCAAATGTGAATAGAGTTAAGGAATTAGCAAGTACACAGAGTTTTAATACTCCACTTGTTGCACTGAACAGTTTTGACGTACGTGTAACACTTGCTCCACGTCTGTTTCAGATAACGAGGACTATGAAAATAACTTAATTTAGTTGTAGATCTAGTTTTGTCTTAACAGCAGACAATTTTGTGTTTCGTCGGTGTGACGGTCGAACCTGTGTGCAGTTGGGCTGTTTCTGGAAGTTAGTAACATGTAATAAAAGGTTACGATCGGATGACCATAAAGATGAAATATTCTAGGTAAACGACGTACTCATAAAACAGCTACAAAAATACATACTCAACAAAATTTAAGAATTCTGAAGGGATCGTGGTTATTTAAGTGGGCATATACCATCTTACTTGTTTTCAAACAGATAAAACGTTGATAAACAAATGTTATAAAAGTTCAGAAGAAATGGACATAGAACTTCAACCAAATTATAAAAATTACAAATAATTTGCGCTTGTACGGGTGGAAATGCATGTATCCTGTAAACAGAGATACAAAATAATGGGAAACCCCACTTCTCTGTGAAGATTTGCTCATATGACCAATTAGTTTTGGTTCTGCAACAAACACGAGTAAACGTGTCGGAATCGGCGAAGTGCTTAGGATTACTTAAAAAAAATATTGTCAAAGATTCAAAAAAGAATGTATGCATTATATTCTAACAAACGATATAACACCCCGTACGAAGAAAATGAAAAAAATATATGTTCGCTTTATGTGTTAAAGCGTCTGTAACGTTTTTAAGCAAAAACATGTTTTAACGACATTACAGATTCAAAGGCCTACGTGATGCAGCAGTAGCAAGTTAGCATTTGCTTTTAAAGGTCCCGTGATTGATCCACCGAGAACGCAATTTTCTTTTTATCCTACTTACTTTTATCAATTAAAACATTACAATGTTGTTAGTAAATTCATTGAATTGTATTTTTCAAAAATATGAAGTGCCTTTAGAATCCTCTACAAACACTTGAATAGAATTCAGGAATCTAAAGAATTAAGTAGTATATTGGAAGATGAGACAAAATGTTACATTATGGCGTATATTTCTAGAATACTAGTTTTTACATTTGTACCAGTCGTACAAAAGAACAACAAGAGGGCCACGATGGCTCTTAAGCGCTCTCCTGAGCTCCCTGACACCAATTGTATTAAACTGAACCTGATGTTCTAGTTTATGACCCCACTTGACCCAGATTCAAACATGGCCTTCATATTGTCAATATAGACATTCTGACCAAGTTTCAAAACGACTGAGTTATCAATGAGGCCAATGAGTGGTAACATTATTTGTTAAAGTTTTGACCTTGTGACTTAGTTTTTGGACACACCTGACCCAGATTCAAACTAAGCCTAGATAGTGTAAAAATTAAGATTCTGATCAAGTTTTATCAAGCTTGAGTCATAAATGTTGAGGAATACAAGTTATTGCTTTGATTTGACTTGATGACCTGGTTTCTTGATGTACATGATCAGGTTGCCTAGCTTTTGGACGCATTCGAACAAGATTGGAACTCATTCTAGATATTGTCAAGATTAACATTCTGACCATGTTTCATGAACAGTGAATCATAAATGTGGCTGCTATAGTGGTATCTAGGTTTTTATAAGATTTGACCAGGTGACCTATTTTTGGACGTATGAAACTCAAATTTAAATTCAGCCTAGATATTGCCAAGATAAACATTTTGAATCAGTTTCATTAAGGTTGAGTTACCGGTATACGCGTATCCTCTAGAAAGTTAACAAGGTTTTTTGTAAGATTTGAATTGATGACCTTGTTTTTGGACTCACATGACTCAGATTAAAAGTTATTCTACTAAATGTCAAGATCAACATTCTGACCAATTTTCATCAAGATAGATTGAGTCATAGTTTTTTTCTAGAGTGCTAACAAGATTTTGTAAGTTTTGACCTGGTGACCTAGATTAAGAACGCACATGAGGCAGACTTAAACTTGGCTTAAATATAAAATACAACATAAACATTCTGACCAAGTTTCATATAAAGATTAAGTCACTAATGTGGCCTCTAAAGTGGAAACAAGGTTTGACCTTGTTACCTAGTTTTTGGACACATGTGACCCAGATTCAAACTCAAGTCAATATACATGTAGACATAAGGTTTTGCTGTTTTCCCTATAGAGCATCCGCCACAATTAATAAGCCGTTTTTATGACTATTTACTTTCATCTCATCATTTGTCAATATCAGTACATCAATTAATTAATTCCCTATTCCAATGAGGAGTTAAAGTAACTTGCGACGGCTTACACACACAATCCGATTCAATTTATGGCCACAGCATTCTATATTTGCATTGTAATTAGCAAAGCGGACTTTATCTGTCAGGTGATAAGGAGAGTTGGAACCATTTTTATATCTTTGCCTGATGGGGAAACAGTCCTAGTGACGTTATTTGTGCTTGATTAGCGTGCAATTTAATATTGACTTTGCAGCGCTTCGTGCCAATTTTTCCATTTAATGTTTGCTATTTTGCAACAAACTGCATGCAGTTTTTTTGCCTTCTGCACCTGGATAGCACTAAACAAGCATATTATTTACATTATATATTGCTGTTATGCTAATTTACTCATTATTCATGTTCAGTTTTAATATACGTAGTAAAGTAACCCAAAATATAATACATGTTTATCATAAAAATGTTTGAGCGCATGTGTGTGTGTGTGTGTGTGTATTTTGGAGTGTATGAGGTTCGTCCGTGCATTTTTCTTTTTTAGATTCCTTTATATACTATACTTCACTCATCTTTACTTATAGTAGTAAAATTATATTTATTTTTTAAAACAACACATAAACAAAGTCTTCCCAATCAAAGCTTTTCACGGTAATGACAAATACCTCCTCCTTATGACGAATTATGTAAAATGCAAAAAGTTGTGTAAAATGTAGCGAGTTGAAATAATCGTGTAAAATGAAGAGAGTTGTAATAATCATGTAGAAAGGAAGCGAGATGTAATAATCGTGTAAAATGTAGCAAGTTGTAATAATCGTGTAAAATGTAACAAGTTGTAATAATCGTGTAAAATGTAACAAGTTGTAATAATCGTGTTAAATGTAACAAGTTGTAATAATCNACCGTCCAATGATGGTGAACATATGTGCCAAATGATTTCAAAATCCCTTGATGAACGACATAGTTATGGCCCGGACAAGCTCATTTATGGCCATTTTTGACCTTTGACCTCAAAGTGTGACCTTGACCTTGGATATATTGACGTAAACCTTTCAGGCGACACACTGTCCAATGATGGTGAACTAATGTGCCAAATAATTTTAAAATTCCTTGATAGATGACATAGTTATGGCCCGGACAAGCGGGACAGACAGACCGACAGACCGACCGACAAAGTAACTCCAATATAGCCCCCATTACCAATGGTAATGGGGGTATAATAATCTTGTAAAATGTAGCAAGTTGTAATAATCATGTAAAATGTAACAAGTTGTAATAATCATGTAAAATGTAGCAAGTTGTAATAATCATGTAAAATGTAGCAAGAGGTCATGATCGTTGTATAAATGCAAATCTGAATGCTGCACTTCAAAGGGGTAGGAGTACTTTGTCAGACTAGTGATGACAGATCGACAAATGGCAGAAAAAACATCCATGGTGAATCCAGAATACCAACTCTACTTCGTTTTAGATGTATAAATACTAAATTAAATCTCTAAGAAAAGGATATGCAACGACATAGCGTTGGTAATGCTTGAACTGGTCCTCTAGAAGTGAATCTTTATGAATATAGACCACGCATCCCTTGAAGATATCCAGCAGTCCAGAGTCTTCCTTCTTAGGTTTGCTTGAACAACCACTCGTAGACGGTCTGACATCAACGTCGTCGTTTGTCTGGCGGCTTACTATGGGACACACAACAAACATTATTGAAACATTACCTGTGCCTGTAAGAATACTTCGTGACTGTGTTATTTTTAATAAGGGGATCAATATTTAAATTAAACGCTTTGAACCATCCAATTTAAAACAAATCATTTGTAAAGGAATAGATCCAAATTCTAATAAAGTGATTTGTCCATGAAGGAATCCATATGGAGCACATATAAGATTAAACACATAATCAAACATTTTATGTTATGTTTGTCAAAGATCGTAAATAGAAATCAGTGTAGTATAGATAATCGCTTTTGCCAAAATATTATAATTCCCTTTATAAAATCTTTTAATGGTCCACAAAGTCTGATTTACTACATTTTCCTTGTTAAAAAAACAAATACAAGCAAAATGGCTTACCTTTTGGTTTTGATGCATTATCGTCACCATTTTCTTTGCGCTTGAGGTGTTTTCGCGGGTAGTAGTATCAATCACAAGTTAAGAAAACAATCGTACTACAATACTTGACTATCAACACAGTACATTATAAACATATTAAAGCTTTTAGTACTTCAAGCAAATGGGCCAGACAACACCTATTGATGCATTTGACATAAACCCTTTGCATGCTGGGATATTTGTCATCTGCTAAAATGTTGTCTGCTAAATTTCTAAAATTAGCATTTTCTTCGATTTTTTGTCAAAGAATACTATCAGAAAAGCAAACAGTTTGGATCAAGATGAGACGCCACGTTCTGTGGCGTCTCATCTGGATCCAAACTGTTTGCAAAGGCCTTCAAAATCCGGTTCCAGCGCTCAAAGGGTTAAATTAAGTATAATATATTCAACAGAAAACACACACTGTCAGAGTCTATAAACGTCACACACAAAACACAGGAAGAGTACATAAATGATGAACACTTAGATTTTAAGATTTCAATGTCTTTGATGTAAATATAACAGATTTTTGAAGACATTTTTGAACAAGTATTTTATTTAATTCAGGTGAGACTGCGAGTATTAAACTGTAATATATAATATGTAATAAGTATGGTCATGACTATTCTATTAACACAGTATTCCATTGCATACGTATCATTTTCACACACCCCTTAAAAACAAAGGCCTGTTAGCAAGTACAAAGGATACATATAGGTGGGTATTCCCTTCGATGCAAGGTGTTTCTTGATCAGCTTCTCCGTCCCATACCAGTTGAAGCCGGGCGTGTCGTGGCCAATACGAGGCAGATGGACGGACGCTGGAAACATTGAGCAACAATTGGGTTCCAGTGTATACACAATAATCAAATTAAACTTTGGTGAGATGTAAGGACTATACTATCTATCCCTTTTTTACATTTTTTTTTAAATTCTTAATTTATTTCACTTATGGCATTTCTTGAATGTACTTGATATAACAATATTACACTGTATATATGTATAAGAAATACTTTCGGGAATACCGCCTGTTGTTGAATATTGTTCTTGTGTTTTGTCCATAATATCACTCTTTTGGCATACAACACCAATGCTATTGAATGAAATTCAATTTGTTCATTGGTTATTTACAAAAAATACTTTTTATTTCACTAAACATACAAATCTTAAATCTATCGAATGCTTTTCAAAGAATCTTGTTTGGCGGCTGCATAACCATAAACATTAAACATTCATTAGTAACCAAGTAAGCAAACAAACTGTCAATGATTAATGTTATTGAAATAGCTGAATCTGTGACAAAAATAAAGCCAAGTCTGTATAAACACTGCATTAAAACTCAAGATCAAATGTTTCATAAATATTCAAGATATGAACAAGAAATATAATCACTGTTAATTAATCATAATATTTATAGCAATTAAAACAGTAATGAAACTTGTATATTCAAAAAGATCTTGTGAAGATTTTGTGAAAATAGTTGGAAGCAGAAGCATAAAGGGTGACTTTTGGGAAATATGAGCAACATTCTGGGAAAACTGGGTTTAATGTGTGTGCATAAAGTGTCATCCCAGAAAGCCTGTGCAATTCACACAGGCTTATCTGGAACAAGACTTTAGGCACATTAATTACCTTGACCTTTGACCTACTGACCTAAAAATAAATAGGGGTCATCTGCAAGTCATGATCAATGTACCTATGAAGTTTCATGATCCTAAACGTAAGCTTTCTTGAGTTATCATTCGGAAACCATTTTACTGTGTCAAGTCACCTTTGACCTAGTGACCTGAAAATCAATAGGGGGCCTCTGCGAATCATGATCAATGTACATAATATTAAGTTTCATGATCCTAGGCGTACGCTTTCTTGAGTTATCATCCGGAACCATTTTACTGGTTGGAGTCACCGTGACCTTGACCTTTGACCTAGTGACCTGAAAATCAATAGGGGTCATCAGCGAGTCATGATCAATGTACCTATGAATTTCATGATCCTAAAAGCGTAAGCCTTCTTAAGTTATCAACCAGAAACCATTTTACTGTGTCGAGTCACTGTGACCTTGACTTTTGATCTAGTGACCTGAAAATCAATAGGGGTCATCTGCGAGTCATGATCAATGTACCTATGAAGTTTCATGATCCTAGGCNAAATAAATCATATTTAAGGTATAAGTACAGGTTTTTCTGTGGAATTGCTAAATTATATTCTAAGCAGCAAACCTGTAATGTAGTCATAGAAAAAAATAGTACATTTCATAATATTTGTCTTCTTACACTGTTGTCTATTCCTAAGGCATTTCCTGCCCTTTATATTTTATTTTATTATTACAAAAACATGAAACATGGCAATTCCACAAAACCAGGTTTCAACATTTTAATCATTAAATTACATTTTTTGTAGAAGCTGGGTATACATGTAAGCTACCTAAACAAGGCAGCCAAATACCTCCAAATGTTATTGGGCAAAAACCTCTACCAAAACCCAAGTTATTGAGTCAAACCAATTTTCTTTTTTTAGTAACAGTGACCTTGGCCCAACTGGCCCCAAAATCAAATCTCAAGCTTATTTGGCATGAGAGCTACCTACCCACAAAATTACAAGTACAATACCTCCCTCCAACTTAAGTAATTGATTGGAAACCATTTTTTTATTTTTAGTAACAAAGAAAGGATCCTGAAAGGATTGGCCCGAAATTCAATCCCAAGTTCGGTTTGTAGTAAACATTAAATTATATAGAGAGTTTCATCAAGATTGGTGCATGCAACTTTCAGTTAATGACTGCAAACCGCCTGTTTTCTTTAGTTTACGCAGCCTCGACCTTGACCTTACTGGCAGCAATTGCAATCCCAAGCTAGATCTTCATGAAAACTATCTACATACAAAGTTTCAGTGAAATATCTCCATCCAAAACATAGATAATTTAGAGGAAACCGTTTATCTATTTTTAGTTACAGTGACTTTGACCCAACTGACCCCAAATACAATCAAAGCAAGGTCCTCATGCAAGCTTGCTTAATCCAAAATTTAAAGCCCAACCAACAGCCATACCCCAATCTAATAACCAGAGTTTAACAAGCATTTTACAAAACTGGCTAATAAGCTATAGTCGTGCATATATGGCTTGGACAAAATGCCAGACAACAACCCGATACCAATCTGAACAATTCAACCATTTGAGCCTTGTTCTGGGAAAACTGGGCTTGATTCATGTGCTTAAAGTGTCGTCACAGATTAGCCTGTGCAATGTGCACAGGCTTATCAAGGACGACACTTTCTGCCTACACTGGATTTTCGTTAAAAAGATACTTCCTTTAAACGAAACATTCCATTAAAGCGGAAAGTGTTGTTACTGAGTAGACTGTGCCGACTGCACAGGCTAATCTGGGATGACACTTTATGCACATGCATTAAGCCCTGTTTTCCTAAAGTGAGGCTCATTAGTCCACTGACCGTTTCTTCCTCATGGACTGTGCTCTCCTCATTTCCTGTTCCTCTGCCTCCTTAGCCCTACGTTCAGCGACCTCTTCTTGCTACAAGCATAATTGAACAATTTTAGAAAGAATACAGGACAAAATTTCAACCATCTATTATAATAGGGGTGGGGTGAATAAAGGCTCCCCTGCCCTTTTACTACCGAGGACAAAAGCTCAGCTAGACATAAGCTCACATGTTAAATGTGACTGGGTTGGACAAAACCTCACCTGCCATTTTACTAACGAGGACAAAGGCTAAGCTAGACATAAGCTCACATGTCAAATTTGACAGGGGATGGACTGAAGCTCATCCGGCAATTTTACTTCTCAGGACAAAAGCTTGAATGTATATTTGGAGTCCCAGAAAAAAACTTACCTGCCTATTTTGAGTTCTGTGCATAATCCCATTCAGACATGAACTAACACATTAACCCTTTGCATGCTGGGAAATTTGTCGTCTGCTAAAATGTCGTCTGCTGAATTTGTAAAATTAGCATTTTCTTCGATTTTTTTTTCTAAGACCACTATCCGAATAGCAAACAGTTTGGATCCTGATGAGACGCCACGTTCTGTGGCGTCTCATCTGGATCCAAACTGTTTGCAACGGCCTTCAAAATCCGGTTCCAGCGCTCAAAGGGTTAAAAATCAGACTTCAATGAAGAAGGTTTGTTACTTATGGAGTTTATGCAGGTAGTGGAGCTTGTATCTGTATTCATGTGTAAAGCGTTTGGTATGTATTTTTTTTTTCTTCTTATTTCATAGAGAAATACATGTAGGTGGAAATACAATCACGATCTTAATGCCTTGTTTCAAATACTGAAGTCTTGATAAGCACAGNACTACATACCGAATTTGGTAGCCCTAGGCCCTACGGTTAAGGACAAGAAAATTTTAAAGTTTGCACAAAAGAGGCTTTATAAAAGCATATGTTCATTTTTGTGACCCCTAGGGAACGATCAAATTTGATCCCAGGGGCTTTATTTTAACAAACTTGGTAGAGGACTATTAGATGTCACTACAAACCGAATTTGGGAGCCCTATGCCATACGGTCATGGACAAGAAGATTTTTAAAGCTTGCACAAAATAGGCCTTATTTAAGCGTATGTTCATTTTTGTGAACCCCGGGGCAGGGCCAAATTTGACCCCAGGGAGGCATAATTTGAACAAACTAAGTAGAGAACTATTAGATGTCACTACATACCAAATTTGGTAGCCCGAGGCCCTACGGTTATGGACAAGAAGATTTTTAAAGTTTGCACAAAATAGGCTTTATATAAGCATATGTTCATTTTTGTGACCCCCCGGGGCGGGGTCAAATTTGACCCCAGGGGCATAATTTGAAAAAAAATTGAAAGAGGTTCACCCCAGGAACATTTGTGAGAAGTTTTATGAGAATTGGACTTGAAGTTTAGGAGAAGAAGATGTTTAAAGAAAAAGTTAACGCACGCACTGACGCACGCACACACGACGGACACAGACCATGACATAAGCCCCGCTGGCCTCTGGCCAGTGGAGCTAAAAATGAATCAAGAATGTGTGATATTTTAAATGTTGGAAATTGAAAACAATGTGCAACAGCAAAACAAAAACAGATTATTTTTTTTTATCATTAGAACAAAAAAATAAATATGCAACAGCCAAAAGCAAAGACTGAATTGTATTTACCTCAATGACAGCTTTAATCCAATTCTTATAACAATAAAGTTACAACTGTATGCACTTACATGTTCTCTTCGTCCATCACTTTATTGAAAGGTATTTTAAACCACACTAAATCACTATTTCTTCAAGGATTGTGTATCGAATGCTTACCATTCTGACCTAAAACACGATTTACGAAATCGTAATCCTGTCAGAGCGAGTTAATTAATTCCTATCGAAATTAACGAATATGCATGACAAACACACAATCCAAAATATGTTTTGTATTTGTTCAATGCTTAAAAAATATAAAATATTTTACTGTTAAAAAACCACCAAGTTCAAATTATTGTCCCTAAAATCCACTGAGTCTTGCTTTAACTAGATATTTTTGGTCAGAGAAATGACGTCACAAAAGAAACGTCATAAATTGCGTAAGCAAGTGAACGGAAATACAAATACGGAAAGCCAGTTCTGTAATATGGTTAAAAAAAGATGCAAAGTAGGATGATATGTAATATAAACGATAACATTCACGATGCGTCTTAATAATGCGTCACCCTTGTGTAGTGTATTGGAA
Organism: Dreissena rostriformis; assembly: GCA_007657795.1. Lineage (NCBI taxonomy): Eukaryota > Metazoa > Mollusca > Bivalvia > Myida > Dreissenidae > Dreissena > Dreissena rostriformis. The sequence goes on along the minus strand of VMBQ01001916.1, from coordinate 87,979 downwards.
AGGTTACACTCAACTTTGTGTCACAGCGTGCATAGGAATACACTACTTCCTGTTGAAAGGAGATAGGAAAATTTATTCGACCCTGCTTTATTTGGTCAATGTTTGCAACAGAGGCAGGATAAAAAGTGTTTCTAGGCATTTCCTTCTATATGACCTAGTGACCTAGTATTTAACCCCACTGTACCCAGTTTTGAATTCTGTCTAGATATCATTGGAGAAAATGTTCTCACTGCATTTCATGAGGCTTGGGCTATAAATATGGCCTCTACAGAGTTCACAACCGTCTTCTTTCATTTTATAAAGTGATTTGGTTTTTGATCCAGTTTCAAACTCTTCCAAGATATCATTGGGATAAATATTCTGACAAAGCTTCACAAATATTGGGCAACAAACTGGCCTCTAGAGTGTTTACAAGCTTTTTCTTCAATTTGACCTATTGACCAAATCTTTTANGACCAAGTTTCATCAAGATTAGACAATAAATGTGGTCTCTAATGTTCACAAGTTTGTTCTGTAATTAGAACTTTTGAACCTAGTTTTTGACCCCACATGACCCAGTTTGAAACTTAGCAAGATAGCATTGAGATAAATGTTTTGACCAAGTTGTAAAACAATTTGCCAAAAAATTTGGCCTTCTGAGTGTTACCAAGCTTTATCTTTAATTTCAACAAGTGACCTAGTTTTTGAACCCACATGAGACAGTTCAGAACTCGGGCGAGATATCATTGGGACAAATCTTCTGAACAAGCTAACAAAGATTTGTCTATAAATCTGGTCTCCCGAGTGTTCACACGTAAAATGTTGACAAAGGACAACAAACAATAAACGATGGATGAAAAGCAATCAAAAAGCTCATCATGAGCATGTTGTGCTCAGGTGAGGTAAAAGTTGTCCAGGTAAATGGTTCATGGACAACTGGATAATCTGTAAAAGTAGTAGTAGGAAAATCATTATGAATGAAATGTACCTATAAAAACCTCTAGACTCATGGACATATTTGAGTCTTGTTCTGAGAAAATTGGGCATAATGCATGTGCGTAAAGTGTTGTCCCAGATTAGCCTGTGCAGTCCGCACAGGCTAATCAGGGATGACATTTTCCGCTTTTATGACATTTTTTGTTTAAATGAAGTCTCTTCTTATGAAAAATCAAATTTAGGTGGAAAGTGTCGTCCCTGATTAGTCTGTGCGGATTGCACAGGCTAATCTGGGACGACACTTTACGTGCATGCATTATGCCTTGTTTTCTCAGAACACGACACATATTGTAAGCATGAGTTCATCTCCTACTGGAAGCAGGTATTGAACAAATGGGAATGTTAATATTTTTCTTTAAAATGTCATCATTATATAATTGTTAATATAGATATCTGTGTGAAAAGTGGAAAATTGCATGTGTTTAAATTGTGTTTAGAATTTTTGAAAAATGCCCCCAATATGCCTCTTTATGTTGGACAGAACTGTTAAACTAATTTTGATAAAAATGTTGCATTATACATACCAAAATAGCAAAAATGATTCCATTAGAAAAACCATTAAAGGTAACAAGATTGCTGTGAGATTATGTTTTTATGCTTATATATGCAACATTAATTTCTTGTAAGTACTGAACATGGAATATAGTTGGATTGAACAAAAATTATGTAATTCTATGAAGATAATTGCTGTGCTTCTTACAATCCAGTTTAGTTTAAAATTTCCCTTTGGTTGTAAAACATATAAAAAATATAATAAAAAAATAATAATTCCTGGCATTGAGGGAGCTATTTATTTCTTCCAATTAATTTGCAAAGCAAATTCAGAATGTCATGTAAGTGTGAAAGTATCACACTGCTAATTAGTTGATTGAAATAAAGTGCAAGATTTTTATTGTTTTTCAGTTTTTCCATTAAAGGCTAGAATAATTATCAGCAAATACTCAATTAAGCTGATATTCCTATCAGTTTCCAAGGCAACAATTTGCATACACATACTTATGACTTAATTTTATTTTCTGTGTTTGTTGGATTTTATGCTGTTTTCAACAATATTTCATACTTTCGTAGGTAAGCAGGTTTACCAGTTCTAAGAGCCCATACATATGCCAGTAACTGACAACTGCCCTAACTTTTTGAGCGCTGGAACCGGATTTTGAAGGCCTTTGCAAACAGTTTGGATCCAGATGAGACTTCTCATCTCATCTGGATCCAAACTGTTTGCTATTCTGATAGTATTCTTTGAAAAAAAATCAAAGAAAATGCTAATTTTAGAAATTCAGCAGACAACATTTTAGCAGACGACAAATTTCCCAGCATGCAAAGGGCTAATTGAATAACAGGTAGGGTAAGAATGACCCTAGAAAGTATTTCATGACCAGTTTATTCTATAATCTAATGCATGTTCTAGATGCTGAGATATCTGAATGAACTTCCACAATTTCATAAATAAATACTTGTATGCATCTATACTGCCTCGATGTTTTTCCTTTTCTATTCCAAGGCAGTGTTTTCTATTCCAAGCTTTCGGTTCGTTCTGTGTTTTTCTGAATATGCTAGATCTATATAGCGCTTTCAGCAATGGGTGGCATAATTATAGGAATAATGAAATTCCAGAATTATTATCAGGAGAAAAATTCTTCTTGTCTTCCTGCAGTCTTTTATACAAGGCATGTACAGAATAGCCTATACAATGCAGAACAATATGGACCACTAAAGATTACGCCTTAAATGATGGCCAATACCAAAGAAATGTCAATGCAAAGCTGTGCTGATTACACTAAACTAGTTAATATGCCATAGATATGTGTCGTGTTCTGAGAAAACTGGGCATAATGCATGTATGTATTAGTGTCATCCCAGATTAGCCTGTGCAGTTTGCACAGGCTATCCAATGACGAAAATGTCCGCGTTTAAAAAAAATAATGTTTAAATGATGTTTCTTCTTAGCAAAAATCCAGTTTAGGCGGAAAGTGTCGTCCCTGATTAGCCTGTGCAGACTGCACAGGCTAATCTGGGATGACACTTTACACACATGCATTATGCCAAGTTTTCTCAGAACGCGACACATGTAGGACATGGGTTTGCTACTGAGAGTTCTTAGAAGCTGTGACATAATTATGCTTCAATATATTTATAGAATACATAAATAAGAACTATCAAATTCCATGTTTTGAAACTAAAACACATGCTTTTCAAGTAAAATGTGAACTGCATAAGGAGCCTTGTTCTGCCAAAACTGGGCATAATGCGTGTGCCGTGTCATCCTAGAATAGCCTGTGCAGTCCTCACAGGCTAATCAGGGACGACACTTCTGCTTTCATTAAATTTTTAGTTTAAATGAGGCCTCTTGTGAACAAAAATCCAGTGTAGGCAGAAAGTGTCCCTGATAAGCCTGTATGGACTGCACAGGCTAATCTGGGACGACACTTTAGGCACATGCATTTAGACCAGTTTTCCCAGATGGAGGCTCATACGTAATTTTTACCGTTCAACTCCTTTGCCTTCCTGTAGACCTTCTCCAAGCCTTCCCTGAGAGCTGGCAGCTTGATACCAGACAGGCAGCCACGCTTATCACGGTGCTGGGCGATGATTAACGCTACCTGAGACAAACAGAAATAAAAAAAATAGATATATAAATTAGCATTGAAAATAGTAGAACTTGCAGAACTGTGCGTTGGGTTTAGTGCATTTAGGCTGTATCACACTCACAATTGGTTCTTTGCCCCAAATAAAGGACCACATGCTAAACAAGACAAAAAGCAACGCCATTTAACAAGGTTTTCAATGTCTAGTTATCAATTTAATTTTAATAATTGTGGGTACCAAGCTAGGTCTACGTGTAACTTACCAACTCACATAATTTCAGAACAACAACCCAAAGTTGTTAAGCGAAACGTTTTTTTTCTATTTTAGCAAGACGGCCCTTGAACTTGACCCAAATGGTCCCTAATGGAATCGGGAGATGGGTATACATGTAAGCTACTTACACAAAACAATTGCAGCACAATAACACTATCCATTTTCAAGTTATAATGCAATTTTCTATTTTTAGTAACAAATATTGGGACCTCACCCCGACTGACTATAAATAAACTATCATGCTAGCTCTGCATATAGGCAACCTACATGCACAATGGTAATGTAACATCTCCATCCAAATTCAAGTTATTAACCAGAAACCAATTTTCTATTTTTATGAACAGTGACCTTGACCTTTACCGTATACTCCCCATTAGCAATCCCAAGCTAGGGCTCTATGCAAGCTTGCTAGATCCTAAGTTTCATCAAGATTGGTCAATGCACACTAAAGTTATTGACCAGAACCATCCTGTTTGCTGTTTTTTTTCTATTTCTAGTAACAGTGACTTTGACAATGAAGCTGAAATTTCACTTGTTAATAGTTGAGACTTCATGATGTATTTTAAGGAATATGTGTCCAAAAAGAAAGAGTGCAAAATGAATCAAAACAGATAAAAAAAAAATACACTTATAATATATGAGCGACACGCTGGGAAAACCAGGCTTAATGCATGTTTGTTAACCCTTTGCATGCTGGGAAATTTGTCGTCTGTTAAAATGTTGTCTGCTGAATTTCTAAAATAAGCATTTTCGTCGATTTTTTTTCAAAGAATACTATCAGAATAGCAAACAGTTTGGATCCTGATGAGACGCCACGTTCTATGGCGTCTCATCTGGATCCAAACTGTTTGCAAAGGCCTTCAACATCCGGTTCCAGCGCTCAAAGGGTTAAAAGTTGTCCCAGATTAGCCTGTGCAGTCCATACAAATTAATCAGAGATGACACTTTCTACCTAGACTAATTTTGGTTTTGAAGAGACTTCTTTTAAACAAAAAATTAAATAACAGCAGAAAGTGTCGGCCCTGATAAGCCCATTAGGACAGCAAAGGCTAATGTTGGACAACACTTATAATGAACAGGCATTAAGCCCTGTTCTCCCAGAGTGTGGCTCATATTTTCTCACAGTCAACAATCTGTTAGATTGAAGATTCAGCATACGTAGTTCAAAGAATAGTGCAAATTACCTACCCAGCTATGCTCTGCAGTGCTACCTTCTTTGTCCAACGAAATCACATGACAATCACCAAGGGCCAGGTCTGAAAATGAACATTAATTTAAAGCGTCCAAGAAGTTAACAAACACATCCAAGTTCACAATACCATTAACAGACAGAATGAAACCAATTAATGTTTCCCAGTTATTTCCCATCAAACAATTTGACAGCACAGACCGCTTTTAAAGAATGATTTTAAATATGCTAACAGTGTTTGATAATTGCAAACCTTTTGACAGCAGTAAATACTCTTCATAATTAATAAAAAACTTGAACTTATAAAACAGTGAAGAATACTGCCAGACGCTGCATGTAAATATATGTATATTAAGTTGTAAGAAAAGAAGATTTCGCCCCAGGATCATTATTTGAACATTTTGGAGAACGACAATACAATATTACAAACTAAATATTAAACCTTTTGGCCTTGTGGTTTCAGAGGCAAAGACTTTTTATGTTATTTTGCAATATAAATGAGTCATGTTCTGAGAAAACTTGGCNGAAGGACGGACGGACAACGCCAAAACAATATCCCTCCGCCTTTGGCGGGGATAATTACAAAATTTGTCGGATTATAATTGGTCTTTGGTTTTACTTGACAGATCGGTAATGTTCTTGCTTATGATAACAAGATAAAGGCTAAATATTGTTTTAACAAATCATGTGTATGTTTGATGTGACATCTTTTAATTTATAAGAATTCTCAATTTCGGATGTACAAAATCAGACATATATTTAAGGACCTTTTTTTTTCTTTGTTAGTCAGGACTGAATGAGTTTCCAAGAAAATATTATCCCTGATTACATCCTTTCAATAAGCATGATAAAACCTTAACAGAAAATTAATTCTTGGTGAATTAAAGCACCCTTACATTATATTCACTTTAAACATGCACATATCCACTTTTCACTTTTAGTTGGGTGTACTTAGATTCCTTCAAAAGACTACTTTTGCCTGTATTTCTGTTTATTTATTTAACCCAAGAGCTGGGTCATGATGCCAAAATGTGTACCGTCTTCTTTTTTGCATATTTCCATCCACTAACTATGCTCAAATAAAACTAGAACTGTCTAAGTCTTGCATGAAATACACCCGCAAGCCAACTTGTCAGAGGACCATGCTAGAATAGTTTAAATCAAAGGGCAATAACTCTAAAAATGTGGAAGCAAGAGTCATGCTTCTCATGCACTGCACTTTCCTTAATAATAGCTTCTTAACAATTAAGTTTCAGGCTCATACCTCATATAATTTTCAATATGCTGCACTCAAAATTTAAGCACTAGTATGAACAAAGGGCAATAACTGTGCAATTATGAAAGCAAGAGTATGGTGCTTGTACACTGCACTTGTACACAATATATATCTACCTATGAAGTTTCAAGTTGATACCTCTGGTTGTTTAAAAATATGCCTCAGACGAAAAAGAAGCTTAATAATTACAGAAGGGCGACAACTCTGAAGTTATGGAAGCAAGAGGCACTGCACTTCCAATTCCCCTCAACATTTGAATTTGTATATTGATACCTCTAATAATTGTTCAGATATGAACCAGACAAAAAACTACAGCTAAAAGCCATACCAACAACCAGTTACCTGTTTCCAGGTATACCCCCCCCCCCCCC
>VMBQ01001916.1:48651-80245 GCA_007657795.1 Dreissena rostriformis | reverse complement strand
TTCAATTTTGCTGTGTTAGGGGATTAACTTATATACAATACCTGCACAATGCACAATTATGTTGTTATGACACTTTGTTGGTTTTGGTTGAGTGACGTCTCCACTGACATACAATATGTCTTTTCTGCTATGTCCATCATCATCAGCATCATCATCAAACGCGTCCATTTCTTCTTCATCTTCTTCGTCTTCACTCTCTTCCAACTCAACATTGCACGATTCGTAGCCATTTGTTGTCCATAATTCATCTCTGTAATACACCGTTTGAACTTTATTCTGAGTATGCGCCTCGCTCTGTGAAAAGGGGGTTTAATGCATGTGCGTAAAGTGTCGTCCCAGATTAGATCCGCACAGGCTAATTAGGGAGGACACCTTCCGCTTTCATGGTATTTTTTGTTTTAAAGAAGTCTCCTCTTAGCAAAAATCCAGTTAAGGCAGGCAGAAAGTGTTGTCCCTGATTAGCTTGTGCAGACTGCACAGGCTTATCTGGGAAAACACTTAATGCACATACATTAAACCCATTTTTCAAAAAGCACGGCTTGTGTATTAACTAATATAGTAATTATGTCATTCAGCAACTCAACCTATGTTAGAAACTTAAATCTCATGTAATGTGAATGGTGCATCACAGTTGCTTTACAACTTTCTATTTGGACAGAAATTAAAGAAATGTGTTAATAAATCATATTTAAGGTATAAATACAGGTTTTTCTGTGCAATTGCTTAATTATATTCTAAGCAGCAAACCTGTAATGTAGTCATAGAAAAAAATACCAGGGCCCTTAATCCATTTTAGGGGAAGCAGGTCGCTACCCTCACGAGGGGGAATTTTTCGCGGCATTTCCCTTTTTGGGAGATTCTTTTACTTACTCTCTCATTATTACATTTGTACATGTTTGTACTATATTCATTGCTTTTTTCATAATTTAGAATGTTTGACAAGATTAAATTGAAATAGAATTGAGATATAATAATCATGGGACACATCTTTCTATAAAAAAATAAATAAAAAAAAAAATGTTTTTTTTCAGGGGAAATTTTTTCCCCCAAAAGGGGAAAAAACTATACTTTTCAGGTGGGGGACTGGGGCCGAAATTTGGATGCAGATTTGATAGATTGAAGGCCTTGAATACATTTCATAATATTTGTCTTCTTACACTGTTGTCTATTCCTAAGGCATTTCCTGCCCTTTATATTTTATTTTATTATTACAAAAACATGAAACATGGCAATTCCACAAAACAAGGTTTTCAACATTTTATTCATTAAATTACAGTTTTTGTAGAATCCAAAGCTGGGTATACATGTAAGCTACCTAAACAAGGCAGCCAAATACCCCCAAATGTTATTGTGCAAAAACCTCTATCAAAACTCAAGTTATTGAGTCAAACCAATTTTCTTTTTTTAGTAACAGTGACCTTGGCCCAACTGGCCCAAAATCAAATCTCAAGCTTATTTGGCATGAGAGCTACCTACCCACAAAATTACAAGTACAATACCTCCCTCCAACTTAAGTAATTGATTGGAAACCATTTTTTTATTTTTAGTAACAAAGAAAGGATCCTGAAAGGATTGGCCCGAAATTCAATCCCAAGTTCGGTTTGTAGTAAACATTAAATTATATAGAGAGTTTCATCAAGATTGGTGCATGCAACTTTCAGTTAATGACTGCAAACCGCCTGTTTTCTTTAGTTTACGCAGCCTCGACCTTGACCTTACTGGCAGCAATTGCAATCCCAAGCTAGATCTTCATGAAAACTATCTACATACAAAGTTTCAGTGAAATATCTCCATCCAAAACATAGATAATTTAGAGGAAACCGTTTATCTATTTTTTGTTACAGTTACTTTGACCCAACTGACCCCAAATACAATCAAAGCAAGGTCCTCATGAAAGCTTGCTTAATCCAAAATTTAAAGCCCAACCAACAGCCATACCCCAATCTAATAACAAGAGTCTAACAAGCATTTTACAAAACTGGCTAATAAGCTATAGTCGTGCATATATGGCTTGGACAAAATGCCAGACAACAACCCGATACCAATCTGAACAATTCAACCATTTGAGCCTTGTTCTGGGAAAACTGGGCTTGATTCATGTGCTTAAAGTGTCGTCACAGATTAGCCTGTGCAATCTGCACAGGCTTATCAAGGACGACACTTTCTGCCTACACGGGATTTTCGTTAAAAAGAGACTTCCTTTAAACGAAACATTCCATTAAAGCGGAAAGTGTTGTTACTGAGTAGACTGTGCGGACTGCACAGGCTTATCTGGGCTGACACTTTATGCACATGCATTAAGCCCTGTTTTCCTAAAGTGAGGCTCAATTGTCCACTGACCGTTTCTTCCTCATGGACTGTGCTCTCCTCATTTCCTGTTCCTCTGCCTCCTTAGCCCTACGTTCAGCGACCTCTTCTTGCTACAAGCATAATTGAACAATTTTAGAAAGAATACAGGACAAAATTTCAACCATCTATTATAATAGGGGTGGGGTGAATAAAGGCTCCCCTGCCCTTTTACTACCGAGGACAAAAGCTCAGCTAGACATAAGCTCACATGTTAAATGTGACTGGGTTGGACAAAACCTCACCTGCCATTTTACTAACGAGGACAAAGGCTAAGCTAGACATAAGCTCACATGTCAAATTTGACAGGGGATGGACTGAAGCTCATCCGGCAATTTTACTTCTCAGGACAAAAGCTTGAATGTATATTTGGAGTCCCAGAAAAAAACTTACCTGCCTATTTTGAGTTCTGTGCATAATCCCATTCAGACATGAACTAACACATTAACCCTTTGCATGCTGGGAAATTTGTCGTCTGCTAAAATGTCGTCTGCTGAATTTGTAAAATTAGCATTTTCTTCGATTTTTTTTTCTAAGACCACTATCCGAATAGCAAACAGTTTGGATCCTGATGAGACGCCACGTTCTGTGGCGTCTCATCTGGATCCAAACTGTTTGCAACGGCCTTCAAAATCCGGTTCCAGCGCTCAAAGGGTTAAAAATCAGACTTCAATGAAGAAGGTTTGTTACTTATGGAGTTTATGCAGGTAGTGGAGCTTGTATCTGTATTCATGTGTAAAGCGTTTGGTATGTATTTTTTTTTTCTTCTTATTTCATAGAGAAATACATGTAGGTGGAAATACAATCACGATCTTAATGCCTTGTTTCAAATACTGAAGTCTTGATAAGCACAGCCATTTAAGGTTTCAATTCGCTTCTACACTGAACATTTAACATGTAAGGTGTTTGAAATTTCCATGAAAAAGCGATAATTCGAAAATTGCATACTTTAAAGCAATCAAATGAGTTCCTTTCCAAAAGGCAAAGTATGATGCCTGTAAGTAGTGTTCTGAGTTAACATTTAGATTTACCCCTATTGCTTATGTTTAATAATACCATATACCCATTTATATACTGATTTGCATTTACATCCCCCAGCCCCCTAGAGTCAATCCTGCAAATGCCTATAAATTGACCACTCGCCAGCTGTCAATCAAACTCACGGAATAATCAATCAGATTTATTTTATAGCGGCCACATGGTCCGACAAACAAAGAGTGTTGGAGTAATTGAATAAGCGTTTTATGTAAAAAAAAATTGTGGGCGGAGCGATCTCTTATTTGGCGACTGGTCAATTAACCCATTACACTAAAACTACTTAAAAGCACTGAACACACGCCAACTCCCCAAATACCTTTTTCTTCCTCTCAGCAAGCTCCTCAGCTGTCAGTTTCCTGCGTGGCTGCCTGGCAACCTCTGGCAGTCCCCCCATGAACACGGACGTCTGACGTTTGTTCCTGGATGGACGGTCTTCCAGAAGCTTGCTTTCTAACTCCTCTTTACCCGCTGCAAAGTTAAGATTATTTTAATTTTGCTCCATCTTGTAAGATTTCTTTAAGGTAGAAAGCATCAGAAACGCTTGTAAGACCTTTCCATATCGTTTGTAGAACCAATACTTAGTGTTTTTAAAAAAAGATTTTGAAAACCCTCTCTCAGTTGGGATTGTCCTGTGACCTCTTGGTAACAAGGACACCATCCAATTCATCTCATCATTTCAAATATTCAAATAATTTGGTTCAAAGACTTCCTAAAAATATTTTCTTACATCAAATTTCCTTGAATAAAAAAATATTTTATATAAGTCGCAATAAACAGTGTTCTATAGGAATGCCAGTCTTGATCTCAACGGCATGATGTTAACAATTGTTGACATTGTTTGAACGATTTCAACAACTTTGAGATAGGAACACCCAAGGATAACTTCAGTGAAATTCTTCACAAGACCAGAGTTTTTTTTATGAAAAGTGCACGCAGGATGCAAAAAAAGCAATAACTAAAAGCTCACCATGAGCATATTGATCTCCCCTTTTATGTTAAATACACCCACATACTTCTCATAATTGGTTGTTGATGTGCCTAATGGCCTACAACTAAGTATGAGATGTTACCCATCCAAGGATAAAAATTATACACTTAACCCTTTGCATGTTGTGATATTTGTCGTCTGCTAAAATGTCGTCTGCTGAATTTCTAAAATCAGCATTTTCTTCAAAAAAAAATTCAAAGAATACTATCAAAATAGCAAACAGTTTGGATCCTGATGAGACGCCACGTTCTGTGGCGTCTCATCTGGATCCAAACCGTTTGCAATGGCCTTTAAAATTCAGTTCCAGTGCTTAAAGGGTTAACCGACCTCTCATCCTTCATTAAGCTTTACCCATCATTAAACAAGATAAAGACAAAAAATGTGTCCACAGAGAACATATTCTCCCACATTCAACTTTTGTATCAAAACCACTCTTTTCTTTCACAAGCTTTCAAGTTTTATGGCTTAATTTGACTTTGGACCTCTACATGTGACCTTGATCTTTGAGGTGGGTTGAAGAGTGATACATGTGACACTCGGCCTACTCATATGGGTCATTAAAAGCAAGTTATTTGAAATGTGCAAAATGAATGACGAAGTTTCAGTCTAGACAAAGTGTTTTATGGGGAAACAGACATAACACACAACACATAGTCCATTTGTGGTTGACATTCGTGATCAAATTTTAAAACCGTCAATATGCAGTAAAGTTATGGCTGAGACAAGAAGCTTTGTATAGATGGAGATCGAGACTGATGTATTCCGCCTTCTTTCAAGAGGGGGGGGAGGGCATACAAATATATACTTTTATTCACCCTTACCTTCAATTAGCCTGTCAAAAGCATCCTTATCAGCATCCGATGGTTCCTGGGTTTTATAGTCTGTTCCCTCAAACACATACATGCTCTGTGGGGCATCCTCCAGTATCCCCTCATCCTACACAACCAACAGAACAGTGCAATACATAGAACATTGGGCTACATAAGAATTAATCTTTTTTTTCATCTAAAATGCACGTCCCTTAAAGCGAAGACTTAAGCGTGTTATTAATACTTGAAAACCTACTGCTCCTAGTGGACTGCACAGGCTCATCTGGGATGAAACTTAACGCACATGAATAAAGTTTTATTTTTCCCGGAGCAAGACTCAATTCTTCATTCTCCCCCTCTACTCACCTCCTCCTCCTCCTGTGAGGTCGCCCCCTCCTCAGGCCCCCACTCCCCCGAGGCAGTGGGTCCAAGGATCGCCTTCAAGTCTAACTCAGCCTCCTCATTACCCCCTTCACCAAACAGCTCATCCACACCATACTTTAGGATGTCCAACAACTGAGGGAAAAAGGAAAAGCAAATATATAAATAACGTTTTTTTCTGAATGATGTTCAATGAATTGTTAATGTTGACATAAACAATATATTAAAACATACAACATTACTTATGTTCACAATTTTTATTCAAGGACAAGATGCCTGTTGACAACATGTTGAGCCCACTGTAAAGAATGCTTGTAATTATTTAACAAGCTGCGTCATACCCATATTTGACCTCCAAGTGTGACCTTGACCTTTAGCTAGAAAGATGAATCTTAAAAGTAACATGCAATCTCCACATGGTAAATATTTGTGGTAAGTAATTTTTAAAAATGCATGACTTATGAGGCTGAACTCAGGACAAGATCTTTAACCCTTTGCATGCTGGGAAATTTGTCGTCTGCTAAAATGTTGTCTGCTAAATTTCTAAAATTAGCATTTTCATCGATTTTTTTCCAAAAAATACTATCAGAATAGCAAACAGTTTGGATCCTGATGAGACGCCACGTTCTCTGGCGTCTCATCTGGATCCAAACTGTTTGCAAAAACCTTCAAAATCCGGTTCCAGCGCTAAAAGGGTTAACAAGCTGCATCATACCCATATTTGACTTCCAAGTGTGACCTTGACCTTTAGCTAGAAAGATGAATCTTAAAAGTAACATGCAATTTCCACATGGTAAATATTTGTGGTAAGTAATTTTTTTAATTGCATGACTTATGAGGCTGAACTCAGGACAAGCTGTTTAATGCTCAAGCAGTCTGGCATTACACAGACAGCTGGAAAGTTGTTAAAATTACACGATGAATGATGACGTGACAATACGGACAAGGTGTTTTATGACCAAGTTAGACATTTGACCCCTAAGGGTGACCTTGACCTTTGACGTAAGAAGATTGCCATTACACACTGCACAACATCATTTCTTACTGGTCATGTGTTGTAAGTTAGCTCAGACACACCCACTAACAGACACATGCTATATCAAGCTTTCTGCAAGAAGGCTCCACGATAAAATTATGTTTATTATTCCCTATAGTAACAGGGTCATTTATATATCAGTTACAGATATTATTTTTAATTGTCTCACCTTTCAAACACACCACACAAAACCACCATCATCTTTATAAGTTAACATGTTAACCTACCTTCACACTACCATATTTTAAGATTGCCTCTTTGTTCTTTATTCAAATTATTATTGGTAGAGAGATTGTATACCCTAGGTCATTGAAGAGTTCCTTTAAGCCCTACCTTCACTTTATTGTCAGTGAAGAGTGCCTGTTTGCCCTACCTTCACTTTATTATCAGTGAAGAGTGCCTGTTTGCCCTACCTTCACTTTGTCGTCAGTGAAGAGTGCCTGTTTGCCCTACCTTCACTTTGTGGTCAGTGAAGAGGGCCTGTTTGCCCTATCTTCACTTTGTGGTCAGTGAAGAGTGCTTGTTTGCCCTACCTTCCCTTTTTCATCAATGAATAGTGCCTGTTTGCCCTACCTTCACTTTGTCATCAGTTAAGAGTGCTTGTTTGCCCTACCTTCACTTTATCATCAGTGAAGAGTGCCTGTTTGCCGGCTCCCAGTGAGAACTCCCCCTCCTTGATGACCGTGCTGGTCAGTTTTAGTTTCTCCTCTGCCCTCTTCAGTATTATCTCCTCCACTGTGTTCTTGCTCACCAAACGAATGATCTTTACTGGCCTGAATATTCAATGCATTATAAACAGCATTTTTCAAGTGATATCATTTACGATCATTTCACTATTTGGCGTAAAACTATTTTTCTGCTGGGAATTAATGATGATTGTGTAACTGAGAACTATTGTTCTGATTGAAATCATAGACAACCATTTCACTGAAAATGATAACTTTTTGAAAGAAATGCATTTAATAATGCCTGTGTTTGACAAATCAGAGAAATTGTTTCAAGAGACATCACAAGCTATTGCATATTGAAATTGTATTAATTTTTACAAATTAGAATTATAATTTTAATCAGTGAAATATCCATTAGTATAACTCTAAAGCTAGAAACAGATTGCATGAAATATCTTCACTTGCCTAAAATACTCAGAAATAACCATCTGTCACCGGTCTGTTAACAAATGCAACTCCATATACCATAGTAGGACATAAAAGATTGAGTGTAAACTGTTCTATCTATAGACATTTCCTCTCCAGTTACAGTACTATCCCACTTAACCCTGGTCTTGATACATACCTGGTCTGTCCTATCCTATGGGCTCGCGCAGCTGCCTGCAGGTCATTCTGGGGGTTAAAATCACTGTCTACAAAGATGACAGTGTCAGCACTGGTCAGGTTGATACCCTGACCACCTGAGGGGAAGGAATAGGAGCTCTCAGAACTAGCAATCAATAGAGTCTCATTCTGGAAAAACTGGGCTTAATGCATGAGCATTAAGTGTCATCCCAGATTAACCTGTGCAGTCCGCACAGACTAATCAGGGATGACACTTCCGCCTCAACTGGATTTTTGTTTAAAAGAGACTTCTTTGAACAAACAATTCCATAAAAGCAAAAAGTGAAACAGTGAATTCCGGTTTAAAATCACTGATATTTCCTTATAAACTGCAGGAAAGCATAAAATAAATATAGATAAACTTCATTTTATTTCCACACTAAACCTAGCATTCTCCATCATGCTTATAAACTATTTTGATTTTCAATGGACCTGAAACCTTGAACTCAAAATTCTGAACTTTTATCCCGGAACACCTGAGTGGAAAGAACAAAAGGTCTTAGAATGAACATGTGATCTTGCACTCAAAATTACTTGCTTTTGCCTTACAAATCCATTGTCTGGTTTTTAACTATGAACTTTCTGGATGAGTACAAAGTGTAAATTTTTAATCCATACTGTTTTTTATTTCATTTACTTAAAGCTGTGGTTATGATACCGGTATATCAGATCAGCACAATATTACCATTTACATATATTTAGGTACAACACAGTCCTAGTAGTTATATGAACTTTTATTACATGCTTTCCACTGAAATATAGAATTTTATTGATTTTATTTCAGTGAAAAATGTCAGATTATATATTTGTCAGTGAGTGAAAATATAAGAAGAATTGCAATATTTGTCCCTGCATAACTTTTACTAGTTTCAGTTACTTTTTCTGACATATTAAAATCAAGTAGAATTCGCAAACATTGTTTTAACAATAAAACTATGAAAAAAATCAACAAAATTATAAACAAATATAAACAATAGTAGCATGTATCTACAGCCATGCACATATTTTGACGGTTTTTACCCACATACTCATTTATGAGGTTGCTTAGCACATATTTTGGAAACGGTAAATGATCCTATACTTCACTTGTGGTTATAGAAAAAGTGTTTTCACTCATTGCTAAGCCTCACATGAAAATATAGTTTTCTATAACCACTAGCGGTATAAATTTAGATCATTCACTGAAATCAACAAATATCCTCTTTTTCTTTACAGCTTACATAGCTACTAAATACATATACATTTTGTAAATTTTAATAATAAAATTAAAAAAAGAAAAAAAAAATAATGTTCAAGATGGATTGATTGACATGGTATACGTTTTATGCAAATAAAGGAACAAGAAATTAATCTCACATAAAAGAACAACAATCAGTACACACAAATGTTTACTTAGGTCGGCATGGTGTAGTGGATATGGTGTCCACCTAGCGACCAGGTGGTCATGGGTTCGATTCCCACTGTGGGAGCGTTCTTTCCATCTCTCCAAAGACAGGAAGTACTGGTTCTTAGTCCCAGGAAACGGACTGGAGAGCATTCTTATAAGCCTTAGGCTTTTGATGCAATCAAGTTAAAATAAATACGTTTGAACTAAATGTTTACTTGACCAGCTATAAACTCCACCTACCTGCCCTTGTACTGAGAAGGAACACAAATGTCTCATCGTTGGTGTTGAAGCTCTGTACAGCCAGGTACCTCTCTTCACCCCTTACTGAGCCGTCCAGCCGTTCATAGGAGTAGCCTGTGGAAGAGAGGCATACTATAGTTAATAGCCTGTGGTAGACAGATACAAAACCACCATAATTCAACCAAAAATGATCTGTGCCAAAACTCCTTTCTTAATCACCNAAGAATACTATCAGAATAGCAAACAGTTTGGATCCTGATGAGACGCCACGTTCTGTGGCGTCTCATCTGGATCCAAACTGTTTGCAAAGGCCTTCAAAATCCGGTTCCAGCGCTCAAAGGGTTAAGGTAGTAATTTATCTACCAAAACAGACATTTATATGAGTTGCCTGGGTAGAAAGAGGTATTTCAGTTATATAGACATCAAAATTTGTCTAATATGATCATGTTATAATTTAATCTTGAGTAAAACGCAATTTCATGCAAGCAGTTTGCAGTACATTGAAGGTGATTACATTAATAAAGATGTTGTATTGAAAGCATAACAATAAGAGTGTTCTGTGACACAATGATTCATTAATTATTGCCATTGAGCTATACAAAAGTACTTACTGCTAAACATTCCACACAAAAATATGTATATATATTTTTTTATTGATGAAATAACACACACAAGCCATGTTTCCCAAAAAAAACAAGAAAATTTGTTGAATTGATATCCACCGCAAAAAAACATATTGTGGCTATGGATGGGTGCAAATCCCTAGATGTATGTCAAAATTCTAACAAAATGAGGAATATTTTATCAACATTTGTAACATTTGACCTCAGTGTGTGTCGTTGACCCTAGGGACCCTCGTTGACCCTAGGGACCCGAGTTTGACCTTTGACACACAGCCAGATAAAGGAGAACAATTGTACAAAGTTATTACAGAATCCCTTGATGCATGGTGAAGTCATGGCTTAATTATAAATTAGTTATCAAATTTGTGATCTTTAACCTCAATATGTGACCTTGACCTTGCCTCTAAGGTTATAAGTCTTGCAGATGACTCAGCTCCGATGATTGAGAACAACTGTGGTAAGTTTTATGGCTGTGTCGCATATGCTTTTGGAGATACAGCTCAAGACAGAAAATATCCTATATAAAAAGGGTATTTGCAAGTCAAAAAGGGCAACAATTCTGTTATTGACAAATGGTTTTCGTCAAAATTGATCGTGCATGATCCTCTTATCTATATATATATATGCACTCATACCAAGTTTAAATGAAATCTGTCCAAGCAGTTCCAAGATGTGGCTCCAGAAACAAAAGTGTGCTTATTTTCAAGTCAAAAAGGGAAGGGCTATAACTGCTTTATTTGCCAATGGATTGTGACAGAATTTGACGTGCATCATCCTCTTATCCATATTTACACTTATACCAAGTTGCAATGCAATTGGCCCAAGCTTTTGTGAGGAATGGACACAAAAGTGTTTCAGAGGGACAAAAGCACAGGAGAAAAAAACTGATGTAAAGAAGGACAAATGGAATGGAAGTCTTTTCTTTCCTAGCCCATCTTACCCCAATACATGTGTATCCGTAACTGTCCTGTTGAATATCCAGCATTCGGACAATCTGTCCACCTTACCAGAATACCGTTTCCTAGCCCAACTTACCTCGGTATCCCAGATAATCCTGCAGTATGTCGAGCATGCGGACCATCTGTGAGAACATGAGAACCTTGTGACCCGTAGCCTTGAGGTATTTGAGCAGCTTGTCTATCACCACGAGCTTCTCACTGGCCTCTACCAGGTGGTCTCCAAGGCCAAACGGCTCCGGCTCAACACCTGAATGTGCATAAAGCGTCGTCCCAGATTAGCCTGTGCAGTTTGCACAGGCTAATCAGGGATGACACATTCTGCTTCTATGGTATTTTTTTGTGAAAAGAAAGTATCTCATTAGCAAAAATCAAGTTTATTCAGAAAGTGTTGTCCCTGATTAGTTGTGCGGACTGCACAGGCTAATCTGGGACGACACTTTATGCAAATGCATTTAGACTTGTGGCCTTCAGGTATTTGAGCAGCTTGTCTATCACAACCAGCTTCTCACTGGCCTCCACAAGATGCTCTCCAAGAGCAAACGGCTCTGGCTCAACACCTGGGGTTGTCATGGAGACATGTGGTTTGGTATTTTATTACATTGATCAAATGTTGAAGCGCAAAAATGAAATGGCTCTTTGCATGTGTTTTCATATTATGTGTGTGTTATTTCCTGGTTTTTCCCAGTTCTTTTTATATTAACAGTAAACATGCATGATTTATTTTATTTCATTTGTTTACCCCAATTAAATGTTAATGTGCAATACTTGAATTGAATCAAATTTATTACCAGCAGATGTTACGCCAATCAGTTTTCAAAGCAGTTGAAGAACTCTGTTATACATGGCACAGCACAAATTCTTTTACTGAACTAATGACAGGTCTTTTATAAAAATAAAAAAAAATATTGTCCAACATTGTAAACAATAATCAACATGTTTTATTTTTTAATTGAAACAATATCTGTTCAATTACAAATAGTCCTGTGGTTCAGCCTTGCATTTGTAAGGATTGCAAATCAACTTTTTATAATAAAATAATGTGTTGACCTACCGGCAATATGTGCCTTTTGCAAAATGTCTACAAATTATAATCAAATATTTACCTACTAAAGGGACAAAACCTTTGCTTAAGGTCATATGGTTACCAATTCAATATTATACATATTTTCAAAAATGAAACCGATTTCCATAAAATGCATGTCAGTTAGCACCATAAGGGTGGATACTTCTTTTTCAGACAGGGATATGGGAGCATTTAACTAAAAGGTGGAAATAGCTATTCAAACAAAATCAATCCAAGACAAAGGTGGACATAACTCTTAAACCAAAATCAATTCAACACTAAGGTGGAAATAACTCTTGAACCAAAATCAATTCAACACTAAGGTAGAAATAACTCTTGAACCAAAATCAATTCAACACTAAAGTAGAAATAACGCTTGAACCAAAATCATCAATTCAACACTAAGGTGGAAATAACTCTTGAACCAAAATCAATTCAACACTAAGGTGGAAATAAGGTTTGAACCAAAATCATCAATTCAAAACTAAGGTGGAAATAACTCTTGAACCAAAATCAATTCAACACTAAGGTGGAAATAACGCTTGAACCAAAATCAATTCAAAACTAAGGTGGAAATAACGCTTGAACCAAAATCAATTCAACACAAAGGTGGAAATAACTCTTGAACCAAAATCAATTCAACACAAAGGTGGAAATAACTCTTGAAACAAAATCAATTTAGCACTTAGGTGGAAATAACGCTTAAACCAAAATCAATTTAACACAAAGTTTGAAAACACTCTTGAACCAAAATCAATGAAACACAAAGGTGGAAATAACTCTTTAACTAAAATCAATGCAACACAAAGGTGGAAATAACTCTTGAACCAAAATCAATCAAACACAAAGGTGGAAATAACTCTTGAAACAAAATCAATTCAACACTAAGGTATATATAACTCTTGAACCAAAATCAATCACACACTTAGGTGGAAATAACGCTTGCAACAAAACCAATTCAACACTAAGGTGGAAATAACGCTTGAACCAAAATCAATCAAACACTTAAAGTGGAAATACCGCTTGAACCAAAATCAATCAAACACAAAGTTGGAAATAACGCTAGAACCAAAATCAATTTAACACTAAGGTGGAAATAACGTTTGAACCAAAATCAATTCAACACTAATGTGGAAATAACTGTTGAACCAAAATCAATTTAACACTAAGGTGGAAATAACTCTTGAACCAAAATCAATTCAACACTAAGATGAAAATAACTCTTGAACCAAAATCAATTCAACACTAAGGTGATAATAATCAATCCAACACTAAGGTGGAAAAACGCTTGAACCAAAATCAATTCAACACAAAGTTGGAAATAATGTTTGAACCAAAATCAATCAAACACTAAAGTGGGAATAAAATTTGAACCAAAATCAATCAAAAACTCAGACATACCATCAAAGAGGTACGGGTGGTTGACACACTTCCTCAGCTGCATCAGAATATTCATGAGGCTGGTGGTTTGTTTGCCTGGGGCAGTGCTGCTCTCAAATGCTCCTGAAACATATTGTACCCCATAAGGAGATTTACGATAATAATAATTATTGTTTGTATGTTCAATAAGTGAAATTTCAACATTTTGAAAAATACTAATATCTGGTTATCATTATACTGTCAGAATTAACAGCTTTCACATACGTTTATTTAAGACAAACAGTTTAATAATTGTGAATACTGAAAAATTGTACGCATGCAGTTTCATAGTGTAAGAATATTGAGCAATACTAATAAACATTACTGTATGAAAAAAGAAAATCTACAACTATTTTAAATATGAGGCAGGTTTATTAGAGACACAAGACTGTGAAGCCATTGTACAATTAAAATGACCAAACAAGAAAACAAAATCCTGTGAAAACAAATGCAACTTTTATGTGTTCAACTGTAATAATGGGTGTCCAAAACACAAATCAAGATCAACCTTTATCTTGGTTGCACAACAGAACAACAGAAAACAAAAGTATATTTTTATAAAATGCAAGAAGCCCATACCTTCAGTAAAATATTACATTACAAACGCTTTTACAAATACATTTTCATTTGCATCTTTGTACAAAAAAAGTACCAACCAACAACATTGTTATGACCTTGTAAACTTTGCTGTGCCCTTTCAGACTAGTATGGCAAGATACTCCCGATATCAAACTAGGTACTTTTCCACTAATAGGTGCACAAAAGCTTAACATACCAAACCAAAACTAAACATCCACCCAATCTCACCCCACTAAATATCCACTTACCAACATCCTTGGTGAGAATAGCCTTGTAGAGTTTGACCTGGAGCTTGGAGATACCGTGGGTCAGAACAACCTGAGATTTGTTGGGAAGGTCCTTTAAGACCTCGTTCTTGCGACGCAAAAGTAGGTAGGGCTTCAGCAGCCTGTGTAACACCGATGCTGGAAATAGATATCAAGAAATAACAAAGCCCCATTCTGGGAAAACTGGGCTTAATGCATGTGCATGAAGTGTAGTCCCACAATTTCTGTGTTTATGTAATTTTTTTATTAAAGGAAATCTCTTCTAAACAGAAGTCCAGTTTAGGCGGAAAGTGTCGTCCCTGATTAGCCTGCGTAGACTGCATGTCATTCAATTGGAAAGTTTCACAAAGGAGCACCCCAAACCACGCTATGATCCACACGCACCAACCTGTTGCAAGGCGTACAAGTATCAAGTAAGAATAAAGAATTTTCTTAATACATGTATTGCTATCCTAAAAAATGGTGTAAAATTGATATTCACTTTTGATGTTGATCTAGAGAAGTTTAAAAACTATTTATTCAAATTGATTTGTTAATGGCATAACGAGCATAATTTCTTAGGATAATTAAGAACACAAAATAATCTACTAATATTTTTCTTGAATCTACGTCAATCTAAACTCCATGGGTCTAACAATGCATTGGTCACTACTGCCCCCTTTCTTACCAGACTTTTCAACTTTCGAAAACCTCTCTTCGAAATCCTCGTGGTCAGAGCGTGGGAATTTCTTGGGTGCAACAAAGCTGAGCAGGGCGTAGAGCTCCCGTAGGTTGTTCTGTACCGGGGTCCCAGTGAGCAGCACACTCGTGTTGAAGTCCCACTGAGGAAGGGACAGAGTTTAATGATTCAGTGTAAAATTGCTGTTACACTTTAACATTTTCTTTAGCAGTTGGGTGAGAAAATAAATAAGGCTTAAAAAAGACCTTTACATTACTGTTAAACCAATTGTAGGACATTAATTTTCTGGGATTTCCATGGCGCCTCTCATCCACGAAATCAAATTTCCAGTGAACTTTCAAGAACAAAGTCTTATATCAGAAATAAACAAATTATGATCAAACGAAAATGCCAGATATTAAGAATCCACAAAATTTCAATATCAATTAACCCTTTGCATGCTGGGAAATTTGTCGTCTGCTAAACTGTTGTCTGCTAAATTTCTCAAATTAGCATTTTCTTTGATTTTTTTTCAAAGAATACTATCAGAATAGCAAACAGTTTGGATCCTGATGAGACGCCACGTTCTGTGGCGTCTCATCTGGATCCAAACTGTTTGCAAAGGCCTTCAAAATCCGGTTCCAGCGCTCAAAGGGTTAAAATAAATGAACCTAAAGTAATGTCTGAACAACTTATTGTTCAAAATTTCAATATAAGGCAACAAACAGAAAGTAAATCATAGTTGCAAGAATTCCCAAACGTTTGCTTAATAATACTAATAGCTGTACTTGTCTGCACAAAATATTGGGGACACCACCGCCATGCCAGGCAGCACTATCCCTAAAGTCACCACTATATGTAGCCCCTTCAGGCAAATAAGTGAGAAAAGATTGAGTGAAAATATCAGCACACCTCTGAGAGTGTCTTGTACAGTAAAGAGTTAAGGTTCTTGAGTCTGTGGGCTTCATCTACCACCAATATGTTCCATTCTAGAGAGTGGAGAAATGTAGAGTCCTTCAGGCAAATCTACAAAATAATACAATAATACACACACTCACCCACACAATAATACACACACTCACCCACACAATAATACACCCACTCACCCACACAATAATACACACACTCACCCACACATAAAGGATGCATTTTTTTCAAATAAACCTGCATATTTCTTAAATTTAAATCCCTAACTTGAATGCATGGAAAATATTAATGCATTTTACTATTCCTTGGTAAAAAAAGATCAATTAACATGAAAAATGGCAAATAACACAAGTATTTATATTCATGAAAAAAGATATCCTACTTGTACAAACATATGTATGGACACTGACAACTCCTCTTTATATTAAACAGACAGAACGCCGAAAACTCAGAGCCATAATTCTGCTTAACCCTTTGAGCGCTGGAACCGGATTTTGAAGGCCTTTGCAAACAGTTTGGATCCAGATGAGACGCCACAGAACGTGGCGTCTCATCAGGATCCAAACTGTTTGCTATTCTGATAGTGGTCTTACAAAAAAAATCGAAGAAAATGCTAATTTGTGAAATTCAGCAGACGACATTTTAGCAGACGACAAATTTCCAAGCATGCAAAGGGTTAAACTTTGTCAGCAACGTCTGCCAAGCAGTAGACAGTCCTCTTTATTTACTTTTTAATTGAACTTCAATGAAAAACTGTGAAACTGCGAACACCAATTATACCCCACTATCACCAATACTTTTCTTGATTTAACTTCTCAACATAAAATAAAGTTCTCTTACTACCTCATAAGTGGTGATGAGTACATCAAACTCCAAGTGACCCTTGCGTCTGTCTCTAGTGATCTTTGCTGCAAGTTCCTGACGTTGTTCCTTCTCGCCAATAAATATCTGAGTTTTCAAGCCAGGGGCAAACCTGAACATTTCAAAAAGATTGGTTATTAGGTCATTTTTCATCTTTCAGAAATTTCAATAACAATTTATGATAATCATTTTCTAAATTGGGTTAAAGTTGGAATTTTAATAAAATCTATGACACGCAATTCTAAAAAATTACACCACTGTCATAAAGTTGCATTCTTCTTATGAAGATCTATTTTAAGGAGATTCTGGAGATAGTCAAAAATGTGCCAAATTTCAGCTTTGTATGTCTTGTAACTACAAGGATGCAAAAGGATAAAATAATGTGCTAAACGGAAACAAGGCTTGTCACCATAGAATGACATATGCTCCCTTTTTCCACATTTTTCTAAACCTAAACGCAAAGTGTTTTTCCACATTTTTCGAAACCTAAACGCAAAGTGTGACGGAATTTCAGACAGACAGACAGACAGACAGTGCGATCACTATATGCCAACCTTCAGGGGCACACTATATGCCCACCTTCGGGGGCATAAAAAGAAATCTTTAAGTAAATTGATTACTATGTAAACCATGCTAGTCTATCCATCAAAATGTTTTGAGAAATATAAACAAATCAAAACTCCAGTTGCATCAGCAGGAGATCATTCTTATCATCTATCAGCACTTAAAGGTCATTTATTTGAGGCAATAAGTGACCAATTGCTATACAACAAAACACCGGACAAACAAAAACACACATAAAGAAAAATGGGTTCACCGGCTTTGAATGATCAATGCAAAGCATTTAGGATGTTATACCAAATTTAACCCTTTGAGTGCTGGAACCGGATTTCGAAGGCCTTTGCAAACAGTTTGGATCCAGATGAGACGCCACACAACGTGGCGTCTCATCAGGATCCAAACTGTTTGCTATTCTGATAGTGGTCTTAGAATTTTTTTTGAAGAAAATGCTAATTTTAGAAATTCAGCAGACGACATTTTAGCAGACGACAAATTTCCCAGCATGCAAGGGGTTAAGCTTTGACAAAGTTGAAATGGGTAAAGACAGAGTAAATTAGAACAGTTTATATAAAAATCCCAGTTCCTTCTTTTTGACATTATTTTATAGAGTGGTAATACTGATACACCATGTATTTCAACATTATTTTTTAATTTGTAATGCAAATTCAGCCTTTTGGCTTAATATAATTTATCATTTATATAATTTGACTGCTGGGCAGAAAACCACGTTTGCATATTCGCAACATTTAAGTATAGTGTTACCTGTACTGAAGGAATTTAAATTTGAAAAAAAAGGCTTTTTTATTTTTAGCATTAATAGAAAGAAAACAATGTGAATTGTGAGTGAATTTGAAAATGAAGTACATTAAGCCCAATACAAAATGGGCTTATTTACCCTCTGTATGGAGATAATCTTGAGCACTTGTTACCTTTTGAATTCTTGCTGCCAGTTTTCGAGTACCGATCTGGGACAGACGACAAGATGCGGGTGTCGGGATGCACACTTTCCATGAATGTAAGTCAGCACAGCAATGGTCTGTAACAAAACAAAATGTTTTGTAAATTTAATGTGTACTTACTGCTCTAAAAGCAGTATTCAAACAAAAATCACTAGAGAGGAACAATACAGAAAGATATGTGCTACTTAAAAGAAGTTAGGTTGGAAAGTCCCACCAGTCTAGTGACAGAATCAATTTAATTTCTAAAGTTTAAAAAAACAAATATTGTTAAGACTTTCACTTGTAAATACCGTTCTTAGTCATGGTGTAGTCATTAAACATTAAATATTTCAAAAGATTTAACACTTAGGTGTTGGCACTTCTAAAAGGGCAGCAGCAGAGATGGCACACTACTATTTCACTATCTATCTTTCCCTAGGAACACAAATCTGGCATGCAGAGTGCCAAGGGATGCTATTTAGCTCTGGTTATTTCCATATGTAAGCAGATACCTGACACGTCTTTCCTAGGCCCATTTCATCTCCAAGAATGCAGCCTTGTCCGTTGCTGACTCTGTCAACGATCCAGTTGACTCCAGCCACTTGATAGGATCGTAGTGACATATCTGTAGTAAGAACAAACATATCTAAAAACAGTTGATGTCAGTTCTGTTGCGTGATAATGGTTCAAATACATTACAATACTCATACATGTGAAACATAATAACAGGGCTTTTTTTCTTGATTTGGGTAAAGGGCCTGGCCTTCCATTTTGGGGAAAAAAATATTGATCAAATCTGTAAAAGGGGAAGAAATTTCCCAATGTAAGATTACAATTTGGGAAAAATTGCATCATTTTAAAGACATTATCTTAGGGGAAGGGGCCATTCTCTTGGGGGAAGGGGCATATATAAGGCCCTTGCGAAAGAAGGTCATAGGTCGCCGTGGCATAGTGGATATGGTGTCTTCCTAGCGATCGGGAGGTCATGGGTTCGATCCCCACTGTGGATCCCACTTAAAATCTCTCCAAAGTATTGGTTCTTAGTCCCAGGAAAGGGACTCAAGAACGTTTCTATAAGTCATCGGCTTTCGATGCAATTGAGCTCAAATAAATAGGTTTAACCCTTTGCATGCTGGGTAATTTGTCGTCTGCTAAAATGTTGTCTGCTAAATTTCTAAAATTAGCATTTTCTTCGATTTTTTTTCAAAGAATACTATCAGAATAGCAAACAGTTTGGATCCTGATGAGACGCCACGTTCTGTGGCGTCTCATCTGGATCCAAACTGTTTGCAAAGGCCTTCAAAATCCGGTTCCAGCGCTCAAAGGGTTAAACTAAAACTAATGAAGAAAGAAAAAGCCCTGAATTACAAATGGAAAATAAAAGTCAAAATCTTGAATCACCACTTTGTTTTACACACAAAATGTACCTGCAAAATGCAAGTGTCAATTAAGAAATTGCATTGGTTGAAAACGTGTTTATTAATTTATGGCTGCATGTCAAACAGACTAAAGTTTTATAAATTGATACTGTTTTTTTCTGAAACTGTGAAGCCCAATGTTTTTATTTTTAGTATGTAGCAGCATCTAGAGGTCCTTACAAAACTTGTCCAAAAAATGCCCCTGGTGTCAATAGTTCGCGCCTCGGGGGTTACCAGTTTTATATTGACTTATATTGGGAAAATCATTAAAAATCTTGTGTGGAAATGCAAAGTCCATGGCTTTCATATTTGGAATGTATCATCTTTTCAAGGTCCTTTACAAAGTTTATTCAATTCATGCTCCATGGGTTAAAATTGACCATGCCACAGAGGTCACATTTATATTATGATCAATGATTTTTTACTGTTGCTAAGGTAGATAGATAGATTTGTTTCAACATAAAATGCATAGATTTACATGGCAGCATGTTATATACACACAATAAATAATAACAAGAGCACTGCATAGCAGGTGCCAACGCTCGGTTGTGGGTGCAGTTTTGAATAAATGAAAGCTTGTCAGAAGAAAAGGAAGAAAGGTAAGTGGCGAGAAGAACTCATCTGAGAGACTATGCATCTGTAGATAGAATACTTTCATTTTAAAGCCAGTTTTATTTCTTTTATTTCAGGCTGCAGTGACATTCATGGAGTACATCAAGTGCAGTTCCTGAAAAAAGGACTTCTACCAAGTGATCTCAGCCACTGAGGTGAGTGGAGCCAAAAAAAAAATGCCATTTCTATGCCTAAAATCTTCTGCTTCAAGATGTTCCAGTCATAAAGTCACAAAACATGCATCTACATAGGAAGTTTCAAAGTTGTAGGTGGAAGCACTTTGATTTTAGAGCCTATGTTTAAGTTTTATACAAGGTCACAGTGACCTTGACCTTTGACCTGGTGACCCAAAAATGGATGTGGCGTGTAGAACTGATCAAGGTGCATGTACATATAAGTTTCAAAGTTGTAGATGGAAGCACTTTCATTTTAGAGCCTATGCTAAAGTTTAATATCAGAGGTCACACCGTCACAGTGACCTTGACCTTTAACCTAGTGACCCAAAAATGGGTGTGGCGTGTAGAACTCATCAAGTTGCATCTACATATGAAGTTTCAAAGTTGTAGGAGGAAGCACTTTGATTTTAGAGCCTATGTTTAAGTTTTACTATAAGAGGTCACAGTGACCTTGACCTTTGACCTAGTGACCCAAAAATGGGTTTGGGGTGTGGAACTCATTAAGGTGCAGCTACATATGCAGTTTCAAAGTTGTAGGTGGAAGCACTTTGATTTTAGAGCCAATTTTAAGGTTTTAGCATGACGCGAACGGTGGACGGCAGACGCCGGACGACGAGCTGGCTATGACAATACCTCGGATTTTCTCCGAAAACAGCCGAGCTAAAAACAACCTGCATGTATAAACAAAGCCATGTCAATCAACATCATACATTAAGGATTGCACAATAAAGGGTTTGCAATTAAACCCTGATTTCCATTGTGGTTCCAAGGTGAGAGTTCAAAGATCATCACGATCCTCTTGTATTTATCAACTGTTTATCTGGTTTGAAAAATTATTGTATTTACTTGCTTTTATATCATATACATGTTGATATTGTTACCGTTATAAGGTATACCAATATTCAGTTTTTTGCTACCATAATTTACATATAGTCTTGTTGTATTATTCAATGCAAAGTCTGCCAATCAATGTATTAACTTAAATGTCACAACTTTGGAAACAACAAACCAATTAATTGAGTATAAATCAAAGATGTGATCACTCCTTAATCAGTAACTATGTGATCACTCCTTAATCAGTAACTATGTGATCACTCCTTAATCAGAAACTATGTGATCACTCCTTAATCAGTAACTATGTGATCACTCCTTAATCAGTAACTATGTGATTACAGCTTAATCAGTAACTATGTGATCACTCCTTTTACGAGGCCACAATTTGGATGTATCAGTTCATCATTGTCATTGTACAGCATGAAACTCCAGAAACTCTTATGAGGAGAACAATTCTTCTTATCCACTACTTTTATAACAGAAAACAAACAATAAGCAGAAAGTGATTGAAACTGGGATCACCCAGGGTTCCACACTAAGGCATGTCCGAAAGACATTGTCTAGTTAGATCGGTGGTCTGGCTAGTAAATCTGCAGGCTTGCTAGTCCGACTAGTCGCACATAAAATTTGTTACTTCAAATAACTGTTTGCCAAAATAAGAGACATTAAAATGCGGAAATCAGGCTAAAACCTAACATTTTGCCCACCCTGAGTTCTTCAATACTTCTGGTATAGGACATATTAGTAAAATTTCTCAGAAAATCTAGGAATCCACCACAAATTTCAGAGGAAACTGGTTCCCTGAATGACTGTGTCTTGAAATGATTATTAAATACATAGCACAGCATTTTTCCTCACCCTTTTTGGAATGGCACAATATTTGTTATCACTTCGAATCACAATAATCGTCAAAAAATGGGACTGGGAATGGTACTATTTAAAATGGAAAACGCTCATAATATTGAGTTACTTCCATTTACATGGCAATTCAGTTATGGTCACATTCTTCTGTAATTTGTGTTTATAACTTTTCCTAAGGTAATGAAAATCAGTATAATGTTCTTCATTTTTTATATATATATATTACTTGCAGTGAAAAATGTAGAAGGAATAAAACATTACATATTACAAATATACAGCAACAAAGGTCATTCATTTTTAATGGAATGCAAGCTTATTTAACAATTAAAATTAAAGCATCCGAATAAACAAAACAGTGAACATTTTACCTCCCCATCCATATTTGACAAGCTCGGTCGTCTTTGAAAAATATGTATTAATGTCCTCCTCTTCATCACTTTCAGCGTTAGAGGACATTTTAATTCTGTTTTAGCTTACTCAACCAAAAAATTCAATTTCGCTCCATTTCACAACAGTAACATATGTAAATAAAAGGGGGAGAACTGTGAATTACCAAAAAACGCAACCCTACTGTCGATCACAAAACGGGCCAGGAAATACGACTTTCATCACTAAAAGTAACGAACATCCATCATTCAATATTAAGAAGATCGTGTGAGAGATACACACAACGTCCCGGATGGTGTTAAATATCGAGGTAATTTCATTATTTGTAATCATCTGTACAGCCCAGAAATTCTCATTAATTTTTAGTTTGTGGCAGAGTCTCCACCTGCACACGTGTAATTCTCACATGCATAAGCTCGTGCACGTTTGTATGTGGGCATCTCTTCACATGCGCTCGTGTATACTATACAGTTTACCAATATTATAACATAGAGCTCTTAACTATATGTCGCTAAATGGTCAGACATGCCAGAGAAAGCCTACACGTGCTCACATAAAGCAAAAAATCGTACATTTACCCGTTTAAGTTTTAGCACGAATATTGTGAACAATCGGGATAAAAACGCATGCTTAATTGCGTAGACTGAGATAACGATTTTAGTAAAGAGCATTAATAATTTGTGGTTTTATGATAATTACTTGGCTAAGTGTGAGGTTTTGCATGACTTTCAATCGGTTGAAACCCTCAAGCCCGTTCTAAGGCAGTGATACCTGCTTTTATCCTACAGCTAAATGATTTTATAGAACATAATAGGACCCATACAGAAAAGATAAGGTTTATCCCACACCTATGTTTATCCCACACCTAGTCATGTGTGGAGGAAGGTAATATTACTCGGAATCAACTATAAAGTATTCATGTTTAGTAAAATCGGATCAGATTCAACAAAACAAACAATTTGATACCAAGATGAAATATATTCTAAACACCAAATGCAACACAAACAGCAAAAAAAAATGTTTACAAATATTAAGCGAAGCGTGCTCATGACGTCATTATTAACACGTAAAACGACAAAAGTCGTATTCTTTCCCGGTAAAACTGCAGCTTTTTAGCGATTTTTTTTCATTATTTCTTTAAAATCGAGGACGTATAGGTATGAGGCCATAATGCAACTTTTCATAGACAAAAATATTTTGTTGAAAAATAATGCGCGATGCTGTTAGACCCACATGAGTGAGAACAAGTTTACACCGGAAACACTTTTGCTAATATCCTAGGCAAAATCAGATCCACAACATATATGGAACCAGAACAGATAATTAGTTTAATAAACTCGCTCCGGCAAAGTGCGACACAACGTCAAAAATCATGCATCGATTTTGACGACCCATCCACAATGACGGATGCTGATTATTGGAATTTTACCGGTACGCATATTAATTTGAATTGCATAATCACGCTGATGAGGAATAAAACTGTCCGTATCTTATACACATGCATACACACTTGTCATGAACATTTTTAATAATTTAAATAATTGTTTTATGAGTATATTTAATCAATGCTAGTATAATGTAAATAACATATTTTAATATATCGAAGGTTTGACGAAAGACCAATTCTCAAGTCTTATCGGTGATGTAGACGACATACGCACAACAAAGACCAGATCCATTCGAACATGTATCGCAGTGCTTCTAGTGATACTAAGAACTAGTTAAGGGAGTGCGCTGCTTAGTACTTTGTTCAATATGACGATTGCGCAGTTATTATGTGGTTCTGATAATAACTTAATTTCCATTTTTAGAACTCATATACACAATATATCGTGTAGAAAAAAATAACTTTTCAGTCTTTTTCGACGATAAATATGATGGTTAACATTCAGCAGTGTTCCACATTTTCTTTCGCACGTCGGTCGTACTCCATGCACAAGCACAGACCACTTGTCAAACCAATGGTTGTTTTGTCCACCACTGGCTACATTATATCTATTTTGGGACCGTACTTGGCAGATGGCAAAAACTCAGACGCAAATATACTGAAACACATCATCAGTCAAAATATTGAGGATTTTAAGGTTTGGTTAAACGCAAACATGCTATATAACATTTCAAAAATTATCAAACAAAACAAAATGTATGAAACCAACTTTAAGATGATGATGATGATGGTGATGATGATGATGATAATGGTTATGATGATGATGATGATGATGATGATGATGATGATAATGATGATGATGATGATGATTATGATGATTTTGTTGATGATGTCGATAAGGTCGATTATGTTTCGTATGATGATGATACTGATGACGATGATTATATTGATTACAATAATGGTGGTGGTATTCATTGTGATGATGATGATAATGATGATGATGGGGATAATGGTGATGATGATAATAATGATGATATTGTCGCAATGTCGTCATCGTTTTATCGCACTATCGCATTGTCGCCCTCTGGATTTTAATGTGTCACCACGATGGCACTAACGGTATTCCGTAAAAATCAGATATATCTGAAGTTATTTTGATCAGATGTTCAATTATCTATTTATCGCAACCTAGAGGAGTCTGAATTGCGCCAGTTGGAAGAACACTGTATTTAGACACTGATACAGCTGGATAAGCCTTAAACAACTTCATTTTCGTTATCCTATGCCTTTAAGAGAAGCTAACACAAAAACCCAAAATATGACAATTCTAACAAAACAAAACAAAAACAATACATTGCACTAACTTTTGCTGTTTGAATGTGGCACAGATGTAGAGCTCAGATTTATTGTTTTCTGATCAATTCAGTTGTAAGAATGTGTACCTGAGCATGTACCCGCTGTCTCCAAGCAAATGGCCAGTGAGTGGTGGTCCATTCAGATCCTCGAAGGCAGGAAATACTGCACTCTGTCGCAATATAAATGCATCATGGAAGCTTCCTGGATCCGAAGCGACAACGTCAGGATTTTCATATCAGCATCACAGATCAGTTGAACATTAATACTGTGGAATCCTTTCCTGTTCACGTTTATGCCTTCAAAGTAAGACGGGGCAATTATTTTAACGTGTGTACAGTCAATGCACCCAATCACACCTGCGAAACCTGGCTTCATATTGAACAATTTCCTCTTTGTTGCTTCTGTTTGTTCTTGTATTTCGAACTTGACATATCGCTCCATAGATGCGACCAGTACCGCTGACACTTTGAAATGAAAACATTATACGAAATATTGCCATGTATATTTACTATGTCTTCGAAAGACGTAAAATGATGTTGTTAACTTAAACACTTGTTTTGCTGTACCACTGTTGAATAATATATGTGTTCACATTGCTATTATATATTTGGCCGTATAGCAAATAAACCTTACCTACCTTTGTGGATAACCGTGCACACGGTTCCTTTTGATACACCAAATGTATCAGCAATCACTTCTTGGAAGCTCCCCGTAGCAAAAAAAACGAAGAGCAATCAGCATTTGCATGCTGGCAGGCAGACTCCCTTTCCTTTCGGAAACGTAGTCTAGATCTTCAGCAAAGGTGTCTATGAGCTCCAATAGCTCTCTCCTTGGTAGGCGAAATCGACGGAAAAGTTCATCATCATTGTACATGTCTTACTGATTCAATCTATCTCTAAAAATTCGATCTCTTCGAAATTGTCTTCTTATTCGATGAACAAGGCGCATGGAGGCCGCCATGATGAAACTCGCACTTATTCTCGTGCATTTTGCACGTGCGGCACTCTGACGCAGCCGACAAAGCGTCAAGCGACGAGCAGTCGTGGTGTGAGGGGTGGACTGCAGTCGCTCGACAGTATGACCATGGTCGCACTCCATTAAACCCGATT
This sequence comes from Dreissena rostriformis, assembly GCA_007657795.1. Taxonomy (NCBI): domain Eukaryota; kingdom Metazoa; phylum Mollusca; class Bivalvia; order Myida; family Dreissenidae; genus Dreissena; species Dreissena rostriformis. The sequence goes on along the minus strand of VMBQ01001916.1, from coordinate 53,695 downwards.
ATTTTCGCACGACGATTATTCGCTGGTACAACCATAGTCGTCCGACCACGGTCGCTCTCATTAAACCGGCCCCATATGACGTCATTGTCGACAGGAAGTTGGTATATCAGTCGATGTTTGGATGTAAGTCATTTTACTCGGAATGAACTATAAAGTCATTATTTTTAGTAAAACAAAATCAGATTCAACAAAACAAACAATTTGATACCAAGATTTAATATATTTTATACACAAAAAAGGCAAAAAAAACTGCGAAAACCATATTTAACAAATATTTAGCGCACGTGCTCATGACATCATTATTTACAAGTCAAACGTCACAGATCATATTCTTTCCCGCTTAAAATGCAGCGTCGTAGCGATTTTTCATTATCATTTCTTTTAAAATGGCGACTATAAAATGAGTTATCATAAACAGAAAAACAGGTTACTGTCTGATCTTTTTGTAATATATCAGGCTCGACACGAATAAAATAACGGCAAGCCTGACCACGGTCGCTCTCATTAAACCGGCCCCAGATATATTACAAAAAGATCAGGCAGTATAAGCTGTTATTCTCTATGTATAGGTCATTGGTTATTTGTCTTTAATGAAATACCAGCGGATATTTTTTCTGGAGTTTCATGATAGCGATCGTATTTATAACATTAACTTGTCATAAGTGTTGTTTGAATATTAGTGTATGCCTATGTGCATTCCTTTTGGGAATCACATATCCATTTAAATTGAAACATTTGTTCTGAGTACTTTAGTTCAGAAGTAAAAATATTAAAATATTGTCGCTTACAAACTTCCTTGTCTTTGCCCTATTAGGAGCATTCTATAACATAGATGGTGACGTCGCTACGTTATTGTCACTAAGACCGGTGTGAACACAATGCTATTAGGAGTAAATAGACCAGCTTGACTTGTTAAGTACGGTTTACTTCATACGTTAGTAGTTTTACCCATACAAAATGGGTTCCAATATGGCGCTCTCCATGAAGGAATTGGCGTCACTTTTAAGGTTCGTTCTCAGCTTAATGCTTGCGTTACCTGTTTGATATTCTAAAATTCAACGTGTTAGTTTATTAACTTTCAGTTTTACCTGTTTTATCAACGTTATTCATAAAAAATCGTGTTTTGCATTTTCATGGTTGCTCTAGGATTTTTGGTAGTGTTTTGACGGGTCCGTGTTTTGATCTAGTTCTAGTCAATATAAATTGCCGCCATAGAGTCTTTTTACGATTTTTGCTTTGGCAGACTCTCGGCGTCAATATAGTTATTCTTGAATGCTCTGAGCTTTTATGAGTACGTACGTACAGCTCAGAGTTATTCCTCGTATCCACTGTTTTTCGTGTAAAAAAATTATGTCTCACGTATGTCTATAAAATCGAGTTCATCAACCTAATACATTGTTACAAACACAATACCTGTTACAATCGACATTAATATGCGTGTATTTTTTTGAGAAATGCTCAAAATATAAACTTGATAACAAACTGTTTATGGCGGAAGTTGTGAATTGTCGATTTGAGCAAAGCACAAGAAAAGGTTACAATGCACAAATTGTTTTCACCGTAGTATCTGACAATCTGGTCTTATGCAAGCAGGTGAAATTGTATAGTGTATAACAGTGAAGTTTAAATTAGGACACATTCTTGTGACTGTATTCTCGCTGCGATCGGATAAGTTGCATGTTCCATTAGTAAGTTGAATAATATCGGGCGTATGTTTGCATTTTAAACAAGTTGTTATTCAAATAAAGGTACAATGTGGTGTTGGTGTATCTTTTACTATTTTACTAAGTTAAAGAGATGAATGAGGGTTGAAATGCTATGAAACACTTTCTGCATTAATTAAAATATTTGTTGAACATATTCCATATTTGTTTGCGGATATTAAGCTAGACTATTTAATATATACATAGAAAATATTGCATACATACACACACCCAAAGTAAAGAAATGGAAAAAGAAACAGCATAAAATCAAATTAACACAGAAAACAAATAAGAACAAAGAAATGAATATTCATTATTAGAATGAAATATCAACACATTATATGACGCCACACTATGTCGTAAGTCCTATTTCCGAGTTGCATTGATGACTTTAAACAACGTCATAATATTTATCGGACCACATACTAGGATTCTTCAGCGCTCCCATCTTCGACGTCCGCGGCAGCCTCGTATGCCTCAATGCCGGCGTACACAGTCTCGCCCTCGTCGGGATTATCGCCGTAAAGTTTAAACCTCAGATCGAGAACCTCGTTTTTCTTCAAGCACGTGTACTGACAGTAATTCTGCAGTAGTTCTTCCGCCACCCAAATTCGCAATCGCATTTTGTTTCGAAAACACTTGTCCTCATTTTGCACTGCTCGTCCGTAGCGTTTGTTAAAATCCTCCAATTTTCCAGTTAGTAATGTTATCTGTACACAAGCCCTTTGGAAACGGCGCTCGGAATCGTACAATTGAGCGTATATGTAAAACTTGTCCATGCCCATCTTAATAACGTAAAAAGCAACACGATGGCTCCTGTTTTCCTAAAATAAAAGTCTTTCTACAAAGCGTCAGTTTTTATATCCTCGTCTAAACCTCGAGAAATTTTGGACCAGAAATTTTAAATGCGTCTCTTTTCGAGAACCTACATACGCATTTTACATTTATAGTAGTTTAAAGTACAGTGATTTCAACTTATCTATGTCAATAATATGTAGATTTAGGCACATCTGTAGCGGGCGCGTGTTATCGCTATTTTTTTTACTGATAACAATCAGAAGAACAAATGCATAGCCGTACAGAACGCAGCGTGGCGCATGCTTATTGACAACCGTCGTTGCGTCATGATATTATGTTTACTGATATCATTTGATAAGAACATAGGCAGGGCGGTATGAAGAGCAGCAGGGTGCATTGTAAATGGGAACCGTCGCTGGGTCCTACTATTAATTGCTAGTTGGATCACTAAAATTACATTGAAATATAAAGAAGTTTCAAAATAATCTAATATTTTATATATTTTAACTTGGTTGATTGACTTTAAATATTTAAAAACGTTGTTTCATGAAACCCTCGATTTATAAAGAGAGTTAATAATATTTAATATATGCTTCTTTATTGATATTATCAGAGTATAAATTGGCACTTATAAATAAAATAATAATGCAATGAGATTGATTATTCCTGAAATTATTAAAATCACTTTTTGTTGCAATATTTTAAATCCACATTTTTGTTAATGATGTGAATACTATTATAAGATAATAGAACTTTTAAATAATGTATAAATCATTCATGCTTTGTCCAAAGACTTATTCAAGAATCGAATCCTCAATGAGTTTTCCATGGAAGGAAGTGTTAAGATGGTGGTGGCGACTGTGGCATTTGGGTTGGCGGTAAGTGACTGAACAATTAATACTCAATGTGACCAACTACTCGAGCTTTCTGTAAATAGATTGACGAAACGTGTTTGTTTGATCTAGATAGTACGGCATCCAGAGCGAATGGGGTTCTCTGGAGATGTGGTACATTGAATACATGAACCTTGTTGATACTCGAAGTCTCTTCATTTTATTATTTATCAAATTTTATTTAAAGTTATTTATTTATGTATTGAGTACATGGCGATTAATTCATAACGTACAGGGCAATGCGTATGTATTCATTGATTAACTTATTTAAGTATGTGTCGATAACGTAGTCATTAAGTTCCATGTTGAAAATACAAATCTTACATCTGGTCATTTACAGATTGACATTCAGGATGTTCGTCTAGTTTATCAGTACGATAAAGTCCAACACAGTGTAAAATGTATATTGGTAAAAGAAAAAAACATTAAATGTTTCATAGCCTTTAATCGGGTGCCGTTTGTCCGGGTTTACAGTTTAATCGGGTGCCGATTGTCCGTGTCGACAAATTTACCGGGTGCCGATTGTCCGGGATTGCAAAAAACACTGGGTGCCGATTGTCCGGGTGCCGTTTTTCCTACAATCTGTTTGTTTTTACGCACAACCGCAACACACATCAGTTACGGGTTATTTTTTAAGCAAGTTTTTTTTTAACTTTTTTTTATTTTCTGAAATAGTCGTTAACAATTAAAATTAAACAAACAAACAATTTGAGCATATCTTTAATTGCTCTTACTCCACATGTACCCGTAATAATCGATCATTATCGACCATTATTAGGGGACAAACACAATAATAGATCCCCATGAACCCCTTATGCACACACCTCTGAAAAGAGCGTGCATGTTTTGATTGAACGTTGGCCGAATGCCAGCATTCGGATTAGAGCTTGCAAGCGCTTGTGAAAATTTCAAGTGCACGCATTTTAGCCCGCGGAGCTAAAATCGCCTGGGGAAATCCCTGGTTATAATTTATTTATTTATATGAATATATGGTGTTCGAATATATATATATATATATTTGTATATGGCTAAAAGCAATTGTATGCTTTAAAGCTAATAAATGTTGCTGCTGTAGATGTTAATGTATTATAATTCCCTTACGGCTGATCTAAGGGTCGTCGTTCCGTTTGTTTCTTCCAAAAGTCTGTTGTCTCATCGCTTTTCAAATACAATTAGATTAAGTATTAATTAAAATTTATTGAAACTTTCTGTCCATTTAAAACAAATGTTTAATATTTGAAAATAAACTTTCTTAAAAACATAAATTGTATGTTCGGAGAAAAGCATAGGTTAACCGTTTATTGGTACATGTTGTTGTTAACACACCGCGTGCGTTCCTTTAGTTTTTCTTTTGGTTAAAAAAAATGTTCCATATGCAAACAAGTTGACATATGCATTTAAAGTTGACGTGTATGAAACTTGGATTAAAATCTTTCTTCTGCGAGCACACCATATCATGTAAGTTATTTTTATTTGCACATTATGGATATATTGACGATATATTGGTGTTAAGTCATGCCAGAAAATAGTATATGTTGCTAATTTTACCAATAAACTAGCGCCCGGATTCTAGGCGGTAAAGTTTCCATGAAGAATCGTGTAAGGAGTTCCAACTCCCAGCGACCCGGAGGGTCAATATAGCTGGGAGTT
>VMBQ01001916.1:0-48068 GCA_007657795.1 Dreissena rostriformis | reverse complement strand
TATCCTTTATTCAATTAATTTAAGACTATTAGGGGAATATATTAAGGAGGAACACAGATTTTAACATAATAATCTGTTTTTATTTGGTCTACATGGTAGTCCATATAAACGGACTCCCGAGAGCCTATGATAATTTTTGCTTTTACGGCTCTGGGAGTCCATATTTACGCCTTCATAACCATGGGTGCAGTTAAGCGCACGGAATCCGTGCGCTTCACTAAACAGACGTCGTTCGAGACAAATTGAAGAAAATAATGAATAAACTTCATAAACATGTCAAATTTACCTGAATGGCAACCTACGATTGTTATCCTTTGCTTGCACCCTATAAAAACACGATGATGTTTCCACACACTTTTCTCGCTGACATTTTTATGTTTAAATTTGAAACAGTATATTCTATATCGAATACCACATCGTTATCGACTTTAATAGGCTCCATCACATAACCCGACGTGCAAAATATTGGTGTAGTGCGACCTTACTTATGTTGGGTCAGTTTTCTCCCTTTTCCAAGATGGTGGATACATCGTGCGAAAATAAACAAAGTCAATAAAAAGCAATTATTTCTTGCTTTAATGGTACCATTCGGATGAGTTTGTGGTTAAGACAGGTAAACTTTGATAAGATCTTGCAGTTTCAGTGTTCCTTAACCCTTGCATTGTTGATTAAAGTTTGCACCCATGTTTATGAAGGGGTGCATATGGACTCACAGAGCCGTCAAAGCAAAAATTATCATAGGCTCTCAGGGAGTCCGTTTATATGGACTACCGTTTTCCTAGAGAACGCCTCAATTATATTTGTTTTCAGTGTCCTGTCAGAAGATGCTACACCTTCACAGAGCTTCGAGCAAATTGCTACTGGCTTTCAACACTACTTCCAGAAACAGGACTACTTCAAAGTGGGCAGTGCATTGGTAGGAATTTGGATTGTAGGACAAATGGCTCCTTGCGTTTTTTGGCATTCCTATATAATCGGCACCTCCTTAATTTGTTGACCAGGACAATTGGCTCCCGATTTATTTGTCCACCCGGACAATCGGCACCCAATTAAAGGCTATGAAATATTTAATGTTTTTCGCAGATGAAGACATTTGACCTGATATGGCTTTGTTACAAAAGAACAATCATGTAGTTGTCGTAACACAATCTTTGCAAACCCTTATGTGTTGTGATGAATTCCACTTTCTCTTATTGAACAAATGCATTTTCCTTCTTCTATTAACACGTTTTTTCTTTCACAGTGTGCTGTTTTCCGGACATATAAAAAGTTAATGAAATGCTTAAATTATCTTTAATAATCTTTGATGTATATAAAATGTTTACATGTGTTATCAAACCAATTCGTAGATTAGCTTAATCAGTCCACACTTAAATTCGTTTAATAACAAAACAGTTTGTTTGTGGGATTTATTAATCATCTCTTTCACCAAAAACAAATTAGCATGTTAGACTTATCAGACCAACAAAGTGTTTACAGCCTTTATCAAGGGGACCCGACCCCTTTCCCCCAAAACTGAAAAAAAACACTGGCAAGTAATATAAACTAAATAAGAAAACACTTAATATGGGATTAAATGTAATAAAAATATAACAAATCAAAACAGTGTCTTTTTTGGTCAAATTTGGGGCCCCATTCCCAATCTTAAAAGGTATTATTTTTTCCATGATGACTTCCTAAAATTCCCAATTTAAGTTTTCAAAAAAATAAATAAAAAAAATCATTCATTCATTCTCCTGTCCAGATTTTGTGAGTTGAGCTTTATTAAAAATAATACAAAAAAAACTTTGATAACCAAACGAAATTTCTCATTTCAATCCAAAAGGCCGTGGCACCATTCCCAAAATGGTTAGAACAAGTAAAGTAAATGATGCCATGCTTTGGTTCTCACTTCAGGTGCTGCTCCTACAAAACCGTGACCTCCTGCCCCACCCCACACAAAAGCTAGCGGCCATTTTCCTGCTCTATGAGATGTACAGGATGGACCAACCCATTGCTGCCAACCCCTTTGCATCTGTCTTTGTGCACCTTCTAGTAAAGAGTTTGTTTTTTATTAATTAAGAAATAAAAAAAAAACACTGGTGGTACCAACATTTTAGTTTGAAAAGGATTTTTTTGTGCGTTTATGCCAAACAAAATTCCTTTTCAAACTAAAATGTTGGTACCACCAGTGTTTTTTTTTAGGCAGTCGGAATAACTTATGTATATTTTAATTTAAAAAGGAAAAATAAAGGCCGGACTGATAAAAAAAGTACAAAATAGAGATTAATTTTAATTAATGGTGTTCAAAATAGCGTTGTTCAGCTGTTTAATGCTTTAATTTGCATATTTTATGATACACTATCTGTTAAAGATATTACACAAACAATTTTAAAGTAGTTTAGCAGTTGCTCTGTACTGTAGCACACACTTTACATCACACATGTCCCGCCACTCCAATGGCCTGTTTGTTTTTCACAGAATCCGCCCACAGAGAACCAGGAGGCAGGTCAGTATGACTTCCACTGGGCCATACCAGCCATCTCACCTGCGGAGAAGTACTTCCTCTCACAGCTCATATCCAGTCCATCCAAGGAGGTACATGAATGACACATATAGGCCTTGTTAAAATCTGGGTCATGTGCGTCCAAAAACTAGGCCGCAAGGTCAAATCTTAAAAAAAAAATGTTACCACTCTAGAGGCCACGTTTATGACTCAAGTCTTGATGAAAGTTGGTTAGAATTCTTATCTTGACAATATAAAGGCCATGTTTGAATCTGGGTCAAGTTGGGTCAAAAACTTGATCACCAACTCAAGTCTTCATTTATTGGTGTCAGTGAACTCAAATGAGCGCTTAAAGAGCCATCATGGCCATCTTATTGTTTGTTAAAAATATATTTTGAAGCAAGTGTGTTAAAAAAAAGAGTTTTCTTGTTCTTAAGCACAATAATTTGATTTTAAGTATTGTGTTAATTACATTTTGTTGTACATTTGTTTTCTAACATATATTTTGATGAAGTGGTGCCTCACCAGTTGTTAACTATACAAAAGAATATTGTTACTAAGTTTATTTGAATTGTGTAATTTTTTAAAGCTTTTCTAACATATTTGTCCTGCATAATTAAAAATGGGTCTCATGCCATTTGCGGCAAGCGTAGCTCCAGAATTATCTGCGCAGTCTAGTCTTAAGCTACCCTGTCCGTTTATGAGACCACGAAACCTTGCATGACTTTATAGCAGACAGCATAGCTCCAGATCAGACAGCGCGGATGCGCAGGCTCGTCTGGAGCTACGCCAGCCACATTTGGCATAAGACCCATTTTCTCTTGTAGCTGGTCGCATTATGCTTGTTAAAACTGATCTGTAATTATTTTGTTCAATTTTTTTAGTTGTACAAGAAAACCCCCACACAGATTCTGCAAATGGACGTAGGTAACATGCAGGTTAGTTAGCCAAGATTCAGCTTTTGTTAGTGCTTGTCTCACTTGCAACTTGTCTTTAGATGCAATTGCTCCTTGTTATTGTTGCTTTTTTACCCAGGATAAAGGCCTGTAATCTGTCAATAAGCGACAGTATACCAGTACACAAACACGTTTTTCTGGTATTAAGATCAATAAGTCATTGCATTTTGTTGGTATCTACATGGCATCCTTTGTACATCAGATTAGTTACATTTACATGGCATCCTATGTACAGCAGATTAGTTACATTTACATGGCATCCTATGTACAGCAGATTAGTTACATTTACATGGCATCCTATGTACAGCAGATTAGTTACATTTACATGGCATCCTATGTACAGCAGATTAGTTACATTTACATGGCATCCTATGTACAGCAGATTAGTTACATTTACATGGCATCCTATGTACAGCAGATTAGTTACATTTACATGGCATCCTATGTACAGCAGATTAGTTACATTTACATGGCATCCTATGTACAGCAGATTAGTTACATTTACATGGCATCCTATGTACAGCAGATTAGTTACATTTACATGGCATCCTATGTACAGCAGATTAGTTACATTTACATGGCATCCTATGTACAGCAGATTAGTTACATTTACATGGCATCCTATGTACAGCAGATTAGTTACATTTACATGGCATCCTATGTACAGCAGATTAGTTACATTTACATGGCATCCTATGTACAGCAGATTAGTTACATTTACATGGCATCCTATGTACAGCAGATTAGTTACATTTACATGGCATCCTATGTACAGCAGATTAGTTACATTTACATGGCATCCTATGTACAGCAGATTAGTTACATTTACATGGCATCCTATGTACAGCAGATTAGTTACATTTACATGGCATCCTATGTACAGCAGATTAGTTACATTTACATGGCATCCTATGTACAGCAGATTAGTTACATTTACATGGCATCCTATGTACAGCAGATTAGTTACATTTACATGGCATCCTATGTACAGCAGATTAGTTACATTTACATGGCATCCTATGTACAGCAGATTAGTTACATTTACATGGCATCCTATGTACAGCAGATTAGTTACATTTACATGGCATCCTATGTACAGCAGATTAGTTACATTTACATGGCATCCTATGTACAGCAGATTAGTTACATTTACATGGCATCCTATGTACAGCAGATTAGTTACATTTACATGGCATCCTATGTACAGCAGATTAGTTACATTTACATGGCATCCTATGTACAGCAGATTAGTTACATTTACATGGCATCCTATGTACAGCAGATTAGTTACATTTACATGGCATCCTATGTACAGCAGATTAGTTACATTTACATGGCATCCTATGTACAGCAGATTAGTTACATTTACATGGCATCCTATGTACAGCAGATTAGTTACATTTACATGGCATCCTATGTACAGCAGATTAGTTACATTTACATGGCATCCTATGTACAGCAGATTAGTTACATTTACATGGCATCCTATGTACAGCAGATTAGTTACATTTACATGGCATCCTATGTACAGCAGATTAGTTACATTTACATGGCATCCTATGTACAGCAGATTAGTTACATTTACATGGCATCCTATGTACAGCAGATTAGTTACATTTACATGGCATCCTATGTACAGCAGATTAGTTACATTTACATGGCATCCTATGTACAGCAGATTAGTTACATTTACATGGCATCCTATGTACAGCAGATTAGTTACATTTACATGGCATCCTATGTACAGCAGATTAGTTACATTTACATGGCATCCTATGTACAGCAGATTAGTTACATTTACATGGCATCCTATGTACAGCAGATTAGTGACATTTACATCACACCTAAGGATCATATTGTTGTTAATTTTGCCAGTGCAGACTGATTGGGTTTGAAAACAACCAATTAAAATTACTTGCAATCAGTCCAACCAAGTTTCATAATAATAAAAATCATCATAATACCCCTAACCTTTTACATAGTGCATCTGTTTTATGGTCCAAATGCAGGTATAAATGTGGGTGACTCAGTAATGGGTAAATAAACTAAGTCGCTTCACTAACAATTAATAATTGATTTTGAAGTATTTTGAAGGCTTTGTTATACTACCATCCCCTCTTTAGAGTGAACTTCTCCACGCTAAAATCGTGGCCCATTAATAAGGGCACTTTTTAAAGCATCTGGATGTAATTCTCGTGGAAATTTGCATTTGCTGAATAATTATTTGACGTTATTCGCATCACATAGCGATTTGTTTAGTGACAAAGATACCATATTGATTTAGACATGAGTCAAAAGATCTTTAATATTCCATTTTTCTGAATTCAGAATTTTGATGTGAGTGGACTGATGTTGGCGCTGACAGAACGTCACTCGGAGATGCCTGCAATGAGCAAGTCTGCCATCCCAGTGGTTGTGCCAGACCCAGACACTAAACCTACCACGTACGGCAATATTTATAACTATAATGTGCCTCGTTTTAGGAAAACTTGACTAAATGCATAAGGGTAAAGTGTTGTCCCAGATTAGCCTGTGCAGTAAGAGACAAAGCTTTCCAATTTTAAATGGGATTTTTATTTCCCCCAGTCTATACTGGGGGACATATTGTTTTTGCCCTGTCCATTTGTTGGTTTGTTTGTTGGTTTGCACAAACTTTAACATTGGCCATAACTTTTGCAATATTCAACATAGCAACTTGATATTTGGCAAGCATGTGTATATCATGGAGCTGCACATTTTGATTGCTAAAAGGTCAAGGTCATCCTTCAAGGTCAAAGGTCAATTATATGGGTCAAAATCGCTCACGTTGGCCATAACTTTTGCAATATTCAACATAGCAACTTGATACTTGGCATGCATGTGTATCTCATTGAGCTGCACATTTTGAGTGCTGAAAGGTCAAGGTCATGGTCATCCTTCAAGGTCAAAGGTCAATTTTTTATGGGTCAAAATCGCTCATGTTGGCCATAACTTCTGCAATATTCAACATAGCAACTTGATATTTGGCATGCATGTGTATCTCATGGTATTCATTTGATTTTTTTATTTTGGACAGAGGTATTCATAAGATTTTATGTTTTTACATATCATTCATACAAAACTAGCTAGGGATTGCACAATTATTTATATTTAAGATAATACATAACTATAACTTTCTAAACCTTGTTTCGTGGCATTACCCGTTTGTTGGTTTGTACTTGAAACTGAAAAGTAAAACCAACCTTGATGTTTCTCCCACCAGGTTTGAGCAGTTTGGTAAGCCTGGTGTGATCAACCCAGATGTTCAGCGTCGCAGCATGGAGGAGTTATTCACAAGTAATAAGCCGCCCGTGGAGAACTGTATGAGGCCTGAGTTCATACGCCTCGCCCCACCCCTCCACATAGCGGAGGATGAGGTGAGAAGTCTGTGCCAAAACGTTTAATTTGAACCCTAGACTATACAAATTGATATGGGTTTATACATGTTTGCCGAGGCCATAGTTTGATTTGGCTGTTACAAAACCAATTTTGGTCTGCCTTTATTTTCAAATCCTTGTTACCATAACGCTTAAACTTTTAAGCACCATAATGCAATAAAACGTCTTCCAGCTGCTGATTACAAAAATCAATATTCTCCAATTCATGTTGACAGTGTTTATGGATGACATTTAAACCTTTGCATGCTGGGAAATTTGTCGTCTGCTAAAATGTTGTCTGCTGAATTTTTAAAATTGGCATTTTCTTTGATTTTTTTTCAAAGAATACTATCAGAATAGCAAACAGTTTGGATCCTGATGAGACGCCACGTTCTGTGGCGTCTCATCTGGATCCAAACTGTTTGCAAAGGCCTTCAAAATCCGGTTCCAGCGCTCAAAGGGTTAAACATTCAATGGTGCTTTAGTGAAAATACAATGCCGCTATGCTACTCTAGCCACTTGATGGTGTTTGATAACTTTTGTAATTTGTGTATTACATAAGTAAGTTAATGGGCAAGAGAAACTTAACTATGCAGTTTATTTTTATGTCTACATAACCTTTTGAAATCTTTTGTTCTTTGAGTCACTACCATTCCAACTCAAACATGGCTATTCTCTGCTGAACTGTGGGCTCCATTCAAACTCAAACATGGCTCTTCTCTGCTGAACTGTGGGCTCCATTCAAACTCAAACTTGGCTATTCTCTGCTGAACTGTGGGCTTTGCCCCTGTCATCTAAAATTCTGCATGAGTCATAGTGAAAAGGGCAGTGAGCTAAACAAGTTTTTGGTGCAGACTTGGTGAGGAGAGAAGGGCACTGTGTGACAATGGTTTTTCACTGATGTATCACTATATTACAGCCTTACATAGATTAGTAGGGCAAAGTATGACAGGATATGTTCTGGGGTTCTTATACACAAAGCTCTTGATGGGAAACCTTAGGAAGTTTCTTGAATAGTTTACATTTAAAAAAAAAACTAATCCATAGGTACAAAGAACCTTGACTCATTTTATGAACCAATTATAGTTTCATTCACATAAATATAGTTAACATGGTATGAAATTTTGAAATCGGGCAGGCTACTTGCAAATTACAAATCTGAGGATTGTGATTTCTATTCTGGAACAGACATAAATTGTTTTGTGCTTGGACATGAAATATTTTTAACGGCCATCCTCCTCTTCCTTCTTGAATGGACTATAACTTTTGCATACTTCAGCTTTTCTTGCCAATTATTTGCAAAAGTCAAATTTTATCCTATTAAAAGTATTTATTTTCACCAAATGCCATTGAATTTCTACTGCTTTACATTGAATTTCACTATGAATTTTTCCATCAAGTAGTGGAAAACAATGGCATTATTAATTTCTTCGTTTTCCATGGTTTACATAGATTTTTCACCTTTTTCACCATTTGCTACACTTTAACATGGCATTTTGGTGGCATTTGGTAGAAATTTGTGGCTGATCCACTGACGTGAATTACAGCTTTGCTGGCTGAACCCTACGGACGTTGAGTACAACATTGCCTGGGACACAACCATGTGCGTGAGCAGCTCAGTAGGGGCAGAGGTGCGCAGGCTGATGGCCAAGGCCTTTAAGGGGCCGCTCACACTACCACAACAACAACAACTCCTGGATGAACTGAAGAAGGACCCCAAACTTGTGTACCATATAGGTCTTACCCCTACCAAGGTAGGTATTAATAGTGAATACATATGAGTTGCACTTTGTAAAAAAGAGGTTTAATGCATGTGCGTTAAGTGTCCTCCCAGATTAGCATGTGCAGTCCGCACAGGCTAATAAGGGACGACACTCTCCGCTTTTACTGTTTTTTCTTCAAAGGAAGACTGTTTTTGATGAAAATCCAGTTTAGGCGGAAAGTGTCGTCCCTTATTAGCCTGTGCGGACTGCACAGGCTAATCTGAGACAACACTTTACGCACAAGCATTAAACCCCCTCTTCACAGAGCGACACTCAAATGTTTTCTTGTTGATGGGGGAATGGGGCTTGAGGTTTTAACATGCAATACCTCATCAGGGGGAATTTCAGAATATTCTTTATTTAGTTAAGATTATGAATATGAGGAGATTTGATTGTCTTTATTTAGATACCATTATTGAAAATAAATGCAGGCATTGTTTTAAAGGAATTTAAATACTTTTTTTTACTGACCATAACTTTGTGAAATTAATTGATTATGTATAGGGATGATTTTGTATAATTTGTGTGGACAAATAAATGCTTTTTGCTGGGGGGGGGGATGAGACTGATTTCAGCCCCAAGAAATGCCAAATGATTGAAATAAATTGCTTTTCAAAGTGTATTGTTCCATTTTTTTTTAGAAAATCAAGAAAATCGCCAAATAAAAATGTTTTGAAATGATTATAATACAATTTTGTTTGAAATTAATTTTTGTTACAAAAATCAAAAGGACCTGATAATAATGAATCATTTTTGACTGTGTATCAATCAAAGGCAGGTTTTGAAATCAATTGCTACTCGATGTATATTATTTGTTTGTCTTTGTTTATTTTGCTCTTTTAAACTGTAAACCAAAATTCCCATGAGTATTTTTCATGTAGTTATAACATCAACCAAAGCATGCCGTATTCTGTTGAAATATCAAATGATCCATACCTTTAATGGTGATCAGTTGAACAAAGGGATGTGAATGGGTATAAATACGTACATAAATGTGTCGTGTTCTGAGAAAACTGGACAAAATGCATGTGCGTAAAGTGTCGTCCCAGATAAGCCTTTTCAGTCAGCACAGTCTTATCAGGGACGACACTTTCCGCTTAAACTGGATTTTTGCTGAGAAGAGACATCATTTAAACGAAAAATTCCAAAAAAGCGGAAATTGTCGTCCATAATTAGCCTGTGCGGACTGCACAGGCTAATCTGGGATGACAATTTACGCACAAGCATTATGCCCAGTTTTCTCAGAACACGACACAAATAAGTATTTATTAAAAAGAACATATGAAGTCAATTTTATTTTTCATGTAAGCTAGATATAAAAGTCATTTGTTCTGTTTGGCTTCAAGACATTTTATTATTGCCCGCCAAAAGCAGAGGGATATAGAATTGGCGTTGTCCATCCATCATTCTGTCTGTCGCAAAATTTTGAAATTGGAGGTGGATATCAATTCAACGAATTTGCTTGTTTCATTTTTGTATCAGTCTTCAGAATGTTTCCTAATCTTCCTTCAAAACTTGCTTTCAGTTGCCAGATTTAGTGGAGAATAACCCAATAGTAGCTATTGAAGTACTTCTCAAGCTTATGCAGTCTAATCAAATAACAGAGTAAGTATATTGATCATAGAAAAATGACTAAGATTAATTAAATCTGTGAAAAGGGGGTTTAATAATGCATGTGTGTTATGTGTTGTCCCAGATAAGCCTGTGCAGTCCGCACAGGCTAATCAGGGACAACACTTTCCGCCTCAACCTTTTTTTTGCTAAGAACAAACTTCCTTTAAACAAAAAATTTCATAAAAGCGGAAAGTTTTGTCCCTGATAAGCCTGGCGGACTGCACAGGCTAATCTGGTATGACACTTTACGCACATGCATTAAACCCCCTTTTTACAGAACGCGACTCAATTGCATTCCATAAAAAAAAAATTAGTTTGAAAAGCTAACTAAGCCTTAAATATTTTGTATTGTCGCTGAATGTTGCTGCACAGACACATATTTTATAAATCTTATGTGTAGTATTCTTGTATAATATCAAGTCATGTTTATTGGACACGAGTGGACGTACAAACTGAATTCAAGAGTCATATTGCCAGTCAAAGAGGGCCGAGAGATATAAAAAAGATATCTCGCAGTCTTGTGTTGATGTTTCCAATATCTGCTTTATTGAAAGATATTTGGTCATTGTTACTAAAAATAGGAAAACAGTTTCCAATAATTACAAGAGTTTAAATAAAGTTTATGTGTATGTAGTTGTCTTATTTCTTGAATATATGTAAAATTTTAGGTTTCATTGTGCATATAACTAACTATGTTACTTTTACAGATATTCACCTTCAAATATGTTGATGTAAATATACATGTTAACCCTTTGAGCGCTGGAACCGGATTTTGATGGCCTTTGCAAACAGTTTGAATCCAGATGAGACGCCACAGAACGTGGCGTCTCATCAGGATCCAAACTGTTTGCTATTCTGATAGTATTCTTTGAAAAAAATCAATGAAAATGCTAATTTTAGAAATTCAGCAGACAACATTTTAGCAGACGACAAATTTCCCAGCATGCAAAGGGTTAATACAGTCATTATATCAGGTGACTGACAGAAAATGTCTTGTTTTTTAAATGTTGACCTATCCAGTACTGATCAAACACAAATTTGCCAATTAAATAGACTTTTTATGCCCCCAGATTGAACGATCGGGGGTATATTGTTTTTGGCCTGTCTGTCATTGTATACGTGTCATTGTATGTTTGTGTCCCAGAACTTTAACCTTGCTCATAAATTTTGCAATATTGAAGATTGCAACTTGATATTTGGCATGCATGTGTATCTCATGGAGCTGCTCATTTTGAGTGGTGAAAGGTCAAGGTCCAGGTCATCCTTCAAGGTCAAAGGTCAAATATATGGCTTCAAAGCGCAGTAGGGGCATTGTGTTTCACAAACACAGCTCTTGTTTAAAAGTATTAACGGTATGCCATTGAAGCTTGGATTTTGATTGGTTGAAGAAAAAAATGTTGCAATGGCAGGTATTTTAAATAATAAAAAAAAAAAAAAATACTGAAAACTGCAACTTATTATCATTATTTTTCTTTAGCATTCAAAGTTATACATTAAATAGTATAGCTAAATTGTGTTGTTTAAATGCTGTTTAGCCTGGACCATGACTCATCTCCCTCTATTTATCACTGGACATTTCAGGTATTTCTCCGTGCTAGTCAACATGGAAATGTCTCTGCACTCAATGGAGGTCGTCAATAGACTCACCACAGTAAGTACAATCTTTAAAAATAGTTTGTTTGGCGATAATTTTTCCTTAAAAAAAAAAGAACTACAGAAATTGTTTATTACTTAAACAGAATTAAAACTGTTTATTTGTTCACATTCAATTTCCAGAAACTGAATATAATAAAGCGTTGCACTAAAGTTTTTATGCAAGAATATTTATTACAAAAATGTATGTTAGTATATTTGCTATTTTGGTATTGGTCTAGATTCTACCCATGAATAAGGTTATTTAGGGAAATTTAATGTTAACATACTTGCCCTGCCAGCTGCTGAAATCAAGTGTTAAACTATTCTATCTGCTGAACAATTATATTTTGAATGGATTGATGGTTTTTGTTGGTTGTGATGTAATACTATCATGCAGCTGAACTTTGCATCAGGACAAAAGCTCATCTAGAAATTTGCTTTCACGTCAAATTAGATGAATTTACTACGCTAACAAAATCTCTCTTGCCATTATTCTACCTTAGTTAAAAACTCTTTTGCAATTAAACTAGCGCTGACAAAGCTCACAACAACATTAGCACACTCATGGAATTTGATATGGGTGCTCGAAGGGGAATTGCGAGGCTCAAAGGAGTTTTTTTCCTAGCCCTTTGCATGCTGGGAAATTTGTCGTCTGCTAAAATGTCGTCTGCTGAATTTCTAAAATTAGCATTTTCTTTGATTTTTTTTCAAAGAATACTATCAGAATAGCAAACAGTTTGGATCCTGATGAGACGCCACATTTTGTGGCGTCTCATCTGGATCCAAACTGTTTGCAAAGGCCTTCAAAATCCGGTTCCAGCGCTCAAAGGGCTAGGCATCTACAGATGCTGAGATGCATATAGCAATTGGGATGTTATCTGCACGAGGTTAACTCACAATGACACTTTTCATATTGCATCAATGATGCCTTCTGCAAATCTTTGATTCTGTCAACACACCCACATCACCCTTTCCTTGTTTTGACCTTGACATTGAACTTCTTATGGACTACATGTAACTCTGAAGGCCAAAATTCTTGGTTAACCAAAAATTATGCATTTCATCTGACATCAGTACTGCTTGCTACAAAGTGTTGATACTTGCATGGACACAATCTACGAACACTCTCAACTTACCCACATAGCCTAACCTCATTTTGGACAAAAACTTATTGTCCCAACATATACTTTCACACTCATTCTAATGTGTTAAACTATAAGTCACACCAAATCAACAATTATTTTGCCGTGTCTGAACCAAATTCCTCATTTGTGTCGCCTTCTGTGAAAACTGGGTATAATGCATATGTGTAAAGTGTCGTCCCAGATAATCCGGGACGACACTTTCCGCCTAAACTGGATTTTCGCTAAGAAGAGACATCATTTAAACGAAAAATTCCATAAAAGCGGAAATTGTCATCCCTTATAAGCCTGTGCGGACTGCACAGGCTTATCTGGGATGACAATTTAGGCACAAGCATTATGCCCAGTTTTCTCAGAACACGACACATTTCTTAATGAGCATGTTCTTATTTCAATTGAATTGTTGATAACTGGGCGTGGAAGCTCAAATCTGGACACCCAGTTAAAGTAACAACTTGAACATCATGTCTGAAATTTACACAGTTTTAAAATGGTATAATAATGGTTCTAAGTAAGTTTAAAGTCAGTGTTCCCATTCTCAACATGTTTGAGACAGTACAGTTTAAACAATCATATCGTCTTACAGAACATTTCTGTATAAGCTACAATAATTTCACACAAAATCATTATTGACAATTAAATCTGGCTTTTTCAGGGTAGTAAAACTGCCACCAAAGGCCATCATAATTTGAGCCTCGTTCTGGGAAAACTGGGAATAATGCATGTGCATAAAGCGTCGTCCCAGACTAGCCTGTGCAGTCTGCACAGGCTTATCAGGGACGACACTTTCCACATAGACTAGATTTTGGTTTAAAAGAGACTTCCTATAAATAAAAATGTCCATACAAGCGGAAAGTGTTGTCCCTGATTAGCCTGTGCAGACTGCAAAGGCTAACTGGGACGACACTTTACGCACATGCATTATGCCCAGTTTTCCTAGAACACAGCTTATTGACACAGTTATCTGCCCATAACAGGCGGTAGAGCTGCCGTCAGAGTTCATACACCTTTACATCTCCAACTGCATCTCCACGTGCGAGACTATCAAGGACCGCTACATGCAGAACAGGCTCGTGAGACTCGTGTGTGTCTTCCTGCAGTCACTCATCCGTAACAAGATCATTGATGTTAAGGTATTGTTACACAGCGTTTGTTATTAGTTACTGATTGTTAAGGTATTGTCTCACAGCCTTTGTTATTAGTTACTGATTGTTAAGGTATTGTCTCACAGTGTTTGTAATTAGTTACCGATTGTTAAGGTATTGTCACACAGTGTTTGTTATAACTTACCGATTGTTAAGGTATTGTCACACAGTATTTGTTATTTGTAACAGATTGTTTAGTTATTGTTACACAGTATTTATCGTTAGTAACAGATTGTTAAGGTATTGTTACACAGTGTTTGTCATCAGTAACCGATTGTTAAGGTATTGTTACAAAGTATTGGTCATTTGTAACCGATTGTTTAGGTATTGTTACATAGTGTTCCTCATTAGTAACCGATTGCTGAGGTATTTTAACATAGTTTTGGTCATTAGTTACCGATTGTTAAGGTATTGTTACACAGTGGTAGTCATTAGTAACCGAATGTTAAGGTATGGTTACACAGTGTTTGTCATCAGTAACCAATTGTTAAGGTATTGTTTCATAATATTGGTAATTAGCAACCGATTGTTAAGGGATTGTTACATAGTGCTCTTCATTAGTAAACAATTGTTAAGGTATTTTTAACCAGGTTTTCCAAAGGAAAAACCTGGTTATTAGATTGGTGAATGTTGGCGGGCGGGCAGGCAGGCGGAACAAAAGCTTGTCCATACCATAACTATGTCGTTCATTGTGAGATTTTAAAATCATTTGGCACATTTGTTCACCATCATTGGACAGTGTGTCAAGCGAAAGAATTTTGTCGATATCTCCAAGGTCAAGGTCACACTTTGAGTTCAAAGGTCAGAAATGGCCATAAATGAGCTTGTCCGGGCCATAACTATGTTGTTCATTGTTAGATTTTAAAATCATTTGGCTCATTTGTTCAATATCAGTAGACAGTTTGTCATGCAAAAGAATTATGTCGATATCTTCAAAATCAGGGTCACACTTTGAGTTCAAAGGTAAAAAATGGCCATAAATGATCTTGTCCGGGCCATAACTATGTCATTCATTGTGTGATTTTAAAATTACTCTGAACATTTGTTCACAATCATTGGACGGTGTGTCATGCGAAAGAATTAAGTCGATGTCTCTAAGGTTAAGGTGACACTTGGAGATTTAAAGTCAAAAATGGCAATAAATGAGCTTGTCCGGGCCATAACTATGTCATTTATTGTGAGATTTTAAAATGACTCTGTACATTAATTTTGTTCACAGTCATTGGACGGCGTGTCATGCGAAAGAATTCAAGAGTTCAATGGTCAAAATGGCCATAAATGATAATGGCATAATAATTCTTAAAAATTGCCATAAATTAGCTCCTCTTGTTTTGTGAAGACAGCAGGCAAACTATTCTGTGTCAATGCAGCATGTGGGGGTATACCACACGTCTGTGACAGAGCTCTAGTTATAAAGCTGTTTCAAATTGAAAACCTGGTTTTGTGACAATTTTGTCCCTTGTTACATAGTATTGGTCATAAGTAACCGATTGTGAAGGTATTGTTACATAGTGTTAGTCATAAGTAACCAATTTTTAAGGTATTGTTACATAGTATTGGTCATAAGTAACCAATTGTTAAGGTATTGTTACATAGAATTGGTCATTAGTAACCGATTGTTAAGGTATTGTTACATAGTGTTAGTCATAAGTAACCAATTGTTAAGGTATTGTTACATAGAATTGGTCATTAGTAACCGATTGTTAAGGTATTGTTACATAGTGTTAGTCATAAGTAACCAATTGTGAAAGTATTGTTACATAGAATTGGTCATAAGTAACCGATTGTTAAGGTATTGTTACATAGTATTGGTCATAAGTAACCGATTGTTAAGGTATTGTTACCTAGTATTGGTCATAAGTAACAGATTGTTAAGGTATTGTCACACAGTGCTTGTCATCAGTAACTAACCGATTGTTTCGGTACTGTTACGCAGTGTTTGTCATAAGTAACTGATTGCTGATCAAATTTAATATTTTAAATGATTTTTAAAAATCAATTTGATTGTCCAGGAACTGTGATTGGTTAAATAACATAAGAGCTTGCTAGATTTATTGCCAAAATGCTAACATTCATAAAAAAATCACTTGTTTCAAATAATAACAATGACCCTGGTTACAGGTATTTACGATGTTTTGAAAACGCTGCTTGTCCAGTTTGTTTTTCTTGTTGTTGTTGTTGTTGTTGTTTTTTTAATTAACTTTATCTTGTGAATATAGAGTATGATTTGTAATCTAGTTATGAATACATTTTCTGGTTCAAATGAAGATTCTATAGCTTAATGTTTTTATTGCACTGGTATTATCTTGATAATGTATTTTTTTAAGTTCAGTTGTCTGCTGGCCACTTGTATTGTGTTTTTTACAATTATAAACTTATATTTAATTATTGTATTCATTAAATGATTTTCTCACACAATGGTCTGTTTTACATGAACAAAGATGTGTTTATGTAGGAAATACTGCCAGTATGTTATTTGATGTTTAAAACAACTAAAGATTCTTCACTCTGGGAAAATGGGGCTTAATGCATGTGCCTAAAGTGTCGTCCCCGATTAGCATGTGCAGTCAGATTTTCAGATAGAACTGTCTTCCTTTGAGCAAAAAATACAATAAAAGCGGAAAGTTTCGTCCGTGATTAGCCTGTGCAGACTGCTAAAATATTTGCTTTTTAAGTATGTATTGTCACTGAGACTGTACCCTCCTTGATTTGCAGGATATCTTCATAGAAGTGCAAGCTTTCTGCATAGAGTTCAGCCGCATACGTGAGGCGGCCGGATTATTTAGACTCCTAAAATCACTGGACAGTGAAGATGCCAAGGCAGGCAATCAGGCAAAGTGAACGTGAACTGACTCATTGTGGGAACTGAATCTGAAGGCACAAACATAACTTCATGAAGCGTGGAAAAAAATCTGTGCATTTTTTTACCAGACATGAACTGGAAAAACAATGATGAGGTTGAAGACTTGGTGTGTGAATCAACAATCTGCCATTCACTAATGTAGCCTTGATAAGGTTGAAGACTTGGTGTGTGAATCAACAATCTGCCATTCACTAATGTAGCCTTCGGGTTAATAATTTCAAAAGTTTGGAGAAATTTACTTTTGCTGCCTTTAGTCCACATTGTTATGTCTCAACGAGGATCATTTCAGTGTTGGAGGGCAAATTGAGCTGAAACAAATAACCAAAAGGGATATCGTTTAAATTGTGTTGTGTTCTGAGAAAACTGGGCAAAATACTTGTGCATAAAGTGTCATCCCAGATTAGCCTGTGCAGTCCGCACAGGCTAATCCAGGAAGACACTTTCCGCCTTAACTGGATTTTCGCTAAGAAGAGACATCATTTAAACGAAAAATTCCATAAAAGCAGAAATTGTTGTCCCTGATTAGCTTGTGCGGACTGCACAGGCTAATCAGGGATGACAATTTTCGCACAAGCATTTTGCCCAGTTTTCTCAGAACACGACACAATTGTGTTTACACAGTAGATGGCTTCACCAGTGGTTGGAAATAGAAATTATATTGGATCTGCTTTTAAATAAGGTGTAATTTGTATTTAACATAATCATGTGTAATTCTTGATAGCTAATAATGGAATAGTTCACTAAGTAGGTTGGCAACCTGGTTTCGATGAAAATGTTGGAAAACTTGATTTTTTTACAGCAAAATATAGGAGTTTTGAGCACTTTTTCAGGAAAAATAAAGGAATTTTGTAACTGTTTAGTTTTTGTTTACATAAGGACTGGATTGTAAATAGCATTTTTATTCTCTCATTATTTGTACTTATGGATTTAAAATTTGTAAAAGAAATGAAACATTCACTGACAATATTATATTTATGCCCCCCTACGAAGAAGAGAGGGTATATTGTTTTGCATATGTCGGTTGGTTGGTCCGTCCGTCCGTCCACCAGATGGTTTCCGGATGATAACTCAAGAACGCTCAGGCCTAGGATCATGAAACTTCATAGGTACATTGATCATGACTCGCAGATGACCCCTATTGATTTTCAAGTCACTAGGTCAAAGGTCAAGTTCACAGTGACAAAAAACGTATTCACACAATGGCTGCCACTACAACTGACAGCCCATATGGGGGGCATGCATGTTTTACAAACAGCCCTTGTTATCTTAAAGTCAGCCTTAGACAGACTTATAGCTTTCTTAAACCTTTGAATACTGTTTGAACTTCTTGACTCATATTTTGTTAGATTTGTTTAGAGAAATTGGAAGTTTTGACATTATAATGTGACATATACATGTACATTAGAACTTTCACAATATTTATTACAACTCTTTAAGTGTTGCTATTATTTCAATTCAGTCACATTAATTTGTGTGAACTTTTGTTTAGACCTGTGGTGACATTTGAAATAATCTTATTATCAGGGCTGAAATGTGGGGGTAAAGTTTGAAATTTGTTAGCTACGAGATGTGACCAATGCACTGTTTTTTTTGTTGTTTTTTTTAGAAGCAAAATCATGCACTTTTTTGTTAAAATTGGGCTTGACTTGAAAATGTGCACATATTGTGCTTTTTAGAAGGAAAAGTATTTTGTGCTAAGTCTATATATGAAATATTTAAATACAAATACCTTTTATGTGTTTATTTGTTAGGTATTTTTTGTATACATATAGGTGTTAAATAAATGTCAAATCTTGATTTTTGTTTAATTAACAACAAACAGATTTAAATTACACTAGCAGCATAAGGGGACATAAAAAAATATTCTGAAGACTTAGGTACGCAACTGTAAATGAGTTGTTTCCCTTGCATTGGGACATATTTCTTATGAACTAAAATCCAATAGATTCTCTTGTATACATGTACACTGCATTGTGCAAAGACATCATAGTGACAAAAGTCACTATATTGTTTAACCTACCTGTATTTTAGTTAATTTTGAGGGTATCTAAAGCCTTCGGCTTATTATGAGCAAAGTCATGCGAAGATGTTCCTTGGACATATCCGAACAGAAGCTCCAGATATAGCATTCATATACTCTGGTCAGGAGTCATAATCCTTTGCATGCTGGGAAATTTGTCGTCTGCTAAAATGTTGTCTGCTAAATTTCTAAAATTTACATTTTCTTTGATTTTTTTTCTAAGACCACTATCAGAATAGCAAACAGTTTGAATCCTGATGAGACGCCACGTTCTGTGGCGTCTCATCTGGATCCAAACTGTTTGCAAAGGCCTTCAAAATCCGGTTCCAGCGCTCAAAGGGATAATGTCCACTAATGAGACCACCAGGCTGGGCGGGAGCTTTGTGTCTGGAGCCAAGCTGGCCACATGAGGTGGCGCATGTTTCCTGCTATCATTATCATGAGCATCTCTGGTAAATTGATTCTGAATTGATGATGGGTCTTCAATGCTGATGACGGTTTTTCTGATTTTATGTGATTACGGCACCTCAGAAAGCAATTTTTAAGTAGTGTTTTGAGCCAAATTGTTTTATCATATAACATGAATTTTCCTTCCAGTAAGTTTTCCGTAAGTAAAAAGACAACATTTGCGCATGGCGGTCAGTTTAACCCATTTACGCCTAGCGTATAGAAAAAAGGCCTTGGCAAACAGCATAGACCCAGATGAGACGCCGCATGATGCGGCGTCTCATCAGGGTCTGCACTGTTTGCTTAAAGGAATTTCTGTAAGAAATATTCTAAATATAGGAATAAATATACTAGACATCCTTAATTTTGGAAATAAATTGATCCAATTTAGAAGGATGGGAGAGTCCACTTGGCATAAATGGGTTAAATTGATCCGGATTATAAAGGAAGATTCAACTTAAGATATTTTTTATCGCTCAGGACAAGATTTATACAAAATTTTAAGCAGGTTATTAAAAAGGATTCATTTTCCAAAATATATTATTGTTTACAAAATTTTTAGAGTAGACGAATTAAGGAACTTAAGTTAGCAAATTGAAATTAAGATAACACGGCGATCATACTGTAGTGTTATCATAAAATCAGTAAATAAAAGAAAATACAAAAGTTAATAAGCATTTTTTAAGTGTTTAAATAAATCTAATGAATTAATTTTAATGATAGTAAGACTAAGATTCAGCTTCATAACCTGCCCAACAGCAAAGCGCCCAATATTACCAGATACGCAAGATTACCAAACAAGACCATATTTTAAATACACCCAAACTTGTAAATTGATACCAATACATATGACCCTCGCTATGGGAAAAACAGGCGTAATGCATGAGTGTAAAGTGTAATCCCAGATTAGCCTGTGCAGTCTCATAAGCGACGACACTTTCCACTTTTATGCAAATCTTTATTTATCAAAGGAAGTCTCTTTTAACAAAAAACCAGTTTAGGCAAAAGTGATGTTCCTGATTAGCCTGTGCAGGGGACAACAATTTACGCCCAGGCGATTGGCTTTCCCCCAGCGATGCTTATTTAATGTTTCTTTTATATTCACTTTCAATTTATTGAACAATAAGTTGACAAAAGGCCATCACCCATGACTCATCTATGAGTCAGCACATTCCATCATAATCATTTTGCCTAAAACAGTACAGCTATATCTTTTAACCCTGTCTGAGCCATACAAATTACAAACATGCCTTTTGAAGGTATGAAAACTGGGTCACCTTCAAAACATTTGCGCCACTTCACAACTGCTCTTATAATGCATTTCTACTTGACATCATAATCTTGAGAGGAAAACATCAAAGACTTTGCATGACAAATGACAGACAGTGGCCAGCCCTTGTATTTAAGGATATTTGCACTCAAAAGCCCAGCTTGAACACTTGAGCATGCGAGATTGTAGTGTTGTGCCATTGAAAGCTTAACATTAAACTTTAACTTCACCTTTCAAATAACACGGCTGTATTTGTAAACAATTTTAAGATTAGGAAAGTGCCTCCCAGCAAGAAAACAGGCTTCACTTTTTTTGCAAAAGAATGTTGCATAAATGAGTCGCGCTCTGTGAAAAGGGGGTTTAATGCATGTGCGTAAAGCGTCGTCCCAAATTAGCCTGTGCAGTCAGCACAGGCTAATCAGGGGCGACAATTTTGGCCTAAACTGGATTTTGGCTAAAAAGAAACTTTCTTTAAACGAAAAATATCATAAAAAGCAGAGTGTCGTCCCAGACTTCACTGGCTAATCTGGGAAGACACTTTACACACATGCCTTAACCCTTTGAGCGCTGGAACCGGATTTTGAAGGCCTTTGCAAACAGTTTGGATCCAGATGAGACGCCACAGAACGTGGCGTCTCATCAGGATCCAAACTGTTTGCTATTCTGATAGTATTCTTTGAAAAAAAATCTAAGAAAATGCTAATTTTAGAAATTGAGCAGACAACATTTTAGCAGACGACAAATTTCCCAGCATGCAAAGGGTTAAATCCCCTTTGTATGGAAGTGACTTGTATCTAAAGCAGTATGCTGTATACATGTTAACACAAAGGCTTGTACAATTTCCAAAGCAGTTCGGCCAGTATGATCTGGTTACATGCTCAATATTCGGACCAATATTTAGTAGATCTATCAAGATTAATCAAGTCATACTAATAAAACTCATTTACTTTTTAATCCAAATGTGCATTTAAGTTCACGGTTTAAATTAAAGTTAATTTTGATTTATTTTACATCCAATGGCTACATTTCTTCATCAAGAGCAAATATTAATTATATCAATACCAAAACTAGAGTTTTCTGGAATATCCTCAGTCTGTCATTTTGTAATCAAAAGCAATTAGGATCCATAAATAACTAATTTTATACACAGTTGTGATACATATTTATTACATTTTGTTAATATAACCATATACATCTTAATCTTATTAACACAAAAATTTACTAAGTGTAAATGTTGAAATTTGTTAAATTAGTAAATTTATGTAAAATAGCGCTGACAATCTCAGGTGAATAACACACAAGTCCTTATCACAGTTCCAGAATGTATGTGATTGGAAACAAAAGTTCTATTGGAACATAGTTTGGAGTCCTAGTTGAATTCCATGATAGGCTGACTGGCCATTCAGTATCTGACTTTGAATCTTGTAAGAACAATCCTGAAAACAGAATAATGGAAATAATTCTTAAATTCGACTGTACATATGTCAAAACTATGGAAGAATTTCTTTTAAGAATAGGATAAACATGACTTTACATTTTATAAATGTTCTAGGACAGTGATACACACCATTTTGAACTTAGTTTTTCACAATTTATCATATGAAGACACGCTTATTTCTTCACATTTAAAAGAGTCAGGGCACCTTAACAAAATGGGCCAAAAAAACATACATGCATTCAATTAGTAATAGATCTACTATTTTACCTTTGCATATTTACACCCAGCTGTCTTCATTCCCAAATAATTCAGACAGTTGCTGCTTTAAATCTGAAAATACATCCACAACATGAATAACCCTTTGAGCACTGGAACCGGATTTTGAAGGCCTTTGCAAACAGTTTGGATCCAGATGAGACGCCACAGAACGTGGCGTCTCATCAGGATCCAAACTGTTTGCTATTCTGATAGTGGTCTTTGAAAAAAAGTGAAGAAAATGTTGATTTTAGAAATTCAGCAGACGACATTTTAGCAGACGACAAATTTCCCAGCATGCAAAGGGATAAAGATTATTTGATTGAAAGGTATGAGTAACTGACTGCATATTGTGACGCATTGGTTAGTGTATACCCGTAGTTGTCATTGGTGATAGTCCGACATGGCGAATGTTGCATTTTTAGTATAAATAAAGGACTAAAACTCTAAAGTGCCTGATGCATATTGGTTGGTTATCTAACATGGCCTCATTTTATGTCAGCTAACATTTCCAAAACATTTGGAGAAGATTCTATGAAAACTGTTCGGGTTAGAAAGTGGAAAACTGAATTTTGCAGTTTCTTTATAAGTAAAAGGCAATAACTCTGGAGCCCCTGGCTAGTTAACAAACTTGTCCTCCATTTTGTGTGAACAAACATATATGCCTTGTTCTGTGAACAGGGGGTTTAATTCATATGCGTAAAGAGTTGTCCCAGATTAGCCTGTGCAGTCCACACAGGCTAATCAGGGATGACACTTTCCACCTAAACTGGATTTTTGCTAAGAAGAGATTTTCTCTAAATGGAAAATATCATAAAAGCGGCAAGTGTCATCCCTGATTAGCCTGTGCAGACTGCACAGGCTTATCTGGGACGACACTTTACGCACAAACATTAAACCCCCTTTTCACAGAGCGTGGTCCATATGAAGAAATTTTGGTGAAGATTCCATGAAAATAGTATGAAATAGAGCACGGAAAGTGGCCCACCCATNCGGAAAGGGGCCCACCCATCCCCCCCCCCAAAAAAAAAAGAGTTCAGTTAAATTCTTAATAAGTCATAACTTTTAAATACTGTTGTAATTGCTACTTACAATGGGACAAATCTTATATAATGTGAGTATATAGATAAATTTTTGTAAGTCAAGTTAAAGAAACTCCGAAAGCATCTTTATTTGACAGCTATAAGACTTGCCTTATCATTTCTAATCCCAAAGTTTGGACAAGCACAGGATATGTCAAGTGTCTTCTGCCACCTATGTATCAAGATTTCTCTGTAGTTATGTGGTAGGTGGGCAAAGACAGATCAAGTTGTCAATTAACTTATAACTTAAAAACAAAGAATTCTCAAAGCGGTAGACATTTTATGTTATGCTTAGCAGTAGTTTATTGGTTAATATTAGTTATTTAAAGCTATGAATCACTGTGTGAAACAGTGAAAAATAACAGTGACAATTATAACTTGCACTGTTTCACTGTGAAATTACATCATTAATATAAAAATCATGACATTATTCCTTTGAAATTTGTCAGTTTTACACTTTAAAAATGCAAAAAGAAAATTTGTTTGTTTTAGTACATAATTGATTGTTAATTCACTAGTGATCATAGGAAATGATGAACACATTCACTTGTGGCCGCACTACCTGTGAACATATTAATTTCTTTGATCACTTATAAACTTAAATAGATAATCTCCTAAAATCAACAAATATCCTCAATATAACATGTGAATTTAATACGTTTTATATTTTTGCAAATTTTTAAGTAATTTATTTATATTATTCAATACTCTAAAAAAGTCTTCAATTTAATTTCAATGCCATATTTACTTATATTGTTACCCTGGTTCTTCAAATATATTTGCTTCGAAATTAAATTGCAATATATGAACAAATATTTTTAATTAAATACAGAAAAAAAACACTTGAAATGTCTCAGAGACAGTCTGATTGTCTACAACACATGTTTGGACACGTATCATCAGAGACACTGATTGTCTACAACACATGTTTGGACATGTATCATCAGACAACACATGTTTGGACACGTATCATCAGAGACACTGATTGTCTACAACACATGTTTGTACACGTATCATCAGACAACACATGTTTGGACACGTATCATCAGACAAATCCACTATTTGGTCCACAGCAGACAAAAAAGAAAAAGGGACATAATTCAGCCAAAACTTGTAGCAGTCACTATTCCTTCTTTACCATCACCTTCATATCATGTACACATTAAGGTAATTCTTCTGTTAAAATGTTTGCAAGATTCACCCCATTAGTTTAAAACACAAGCTTCAGGTGACTATATATTATATAGGGGAAAAATATAAAGGGGTCATACTAATGCCAAAAATCATCATTCATGGCAACCCAAATTTCTTTCTTTACTCTCATCTACACATCAACTGAAGGTTATTTATGTCGTGTTCTGAGAAAACAGGGCATAATGCTTGTGCGTAAATTGTCATCCCAGATGCACAGGCTAATCAGGGACGACAATTTATGCTTTAATGGAATTTTTTGTTTAAATTATGTCCCTTCTT
The DNA here is from genome assembly GCA_007657795.1 of Dreissena rostriformis. Taxonomy (NCBI): domain Eukaryota; kingdom Metazoa; phylum Mollusca; class Bivalvia; order Myida; family Dreissenidae; genus Dreissena; species Dreissena rostriformis. The sequence goes on along the minus strand of VMBQ01001916.1, from coordinate 23,085 downwards.
AGCGAAAATCCAGTTAAGGCGGAAAGTGTCGTCCCGTATAAGCACAGGCTAATCTGGGATGACACTTTAAACACATGCATTTTTTCCAGTTTTCTCAAAACACGACACATTAACTGTGAGAGTATGAGTGCAATCTAGCCAGCAGTTAAAAAGGAGTTCAAAACGCAAGCTTGAAGGGACGTTTGAACAAACGTACGGACTAATAAGTGCAATGCTGAATGCTAAATGCCTCACTCCGTGGGATAATAAAATCATAATTATACAGTTATTTTAATGTCACAGCCTATCTAATGATAGAACTTTTCCAAAATCAGTGTTGTTTTCTCTATTTTCGTAGAATAAAAGTGATTCAGAAAAATAACACGAATAACGAAAGACACATTTTCTGAAAACAAATTTATTCCTGGAAATATTTCATCACATCAAAATCATTCATGTGGCTTTTTTCAATATTACGACTTTATGATAACTTCAGGGGTGTCAGAGTTTTCAATGATTTGTATATCATATTTTTCATCGAAGACAATATGTGTCGCATAAGTTGGCTTTGGACTTCTGGGGCCATCTGGTAAAATCGGACCTGCAATTTTAAAATTTGACGTTAAATTTGAAGAAAATATTATTTAGGGAAGGCCAAATACTTGGTGCTTAGAATTTTTAGCATAAAACAAATTATTATGACGAGTCCATCAAACTGTTTAACACATCTGGATTGTCATCCCAAACAATAACCTCTTTTTGTTTCCATATGAGGTGGATCGGCTGGTGCTATTTTTTATTGATTAATTTTAATACACTTTTATTTGTTTGTTTTTTAAGTTTGTGTTCATTTGAATTAATTGACTGTGCTCAGTTGTAAAGAAACAGTAATAGAATTGAGGATTTTTATGACACTTGTGGGGTCTGCTTCTTACATACAGGGGAGTATTGAAAAGACCCTAGATACCAATTGCCAAGTGGTGATAAACCCATTTATGCCTAGTGGACTCTCCCATCCTTCTAAATTGGATCAATTTATTTCCAAAATTAGGGATGTCTAGTATATTTATTTCTATATTTAGAATATTTCTTACAGAAATTCCTTTTAGCAAACAGCGCAGATCCAGATGAGACGCCGCATGATGGGGCGTCTCATCTGGGTCTACGCTGTTTGCCAAGGCCTTTTTTCTAGACGCTAGGCATAAATGGTTATTAAACGACCTTGCAAGTCATAAGGCAGATACCAAAATCTCATACACCACAATTGCGGTATCAAAATAAGTGTTTGAGGTACCAAAAGCTATTTATTTATTCCTGTTTGTTTCAGAGATTATTTAAAGGAACCTCAGAGCGGCAAAATAGCAAGAGAAACAAAATTATCAAGCCAATTAACTTTAAATTATAACACATGTCTAACACTTTTCATCAGTTATTTGGAAAGAGGTGTTTCACTTACATTGAATTTTATCTGAAGATCAATCAATCAAATAAAATTAAATTTAGATTGAATGCAACTATTTTCTGAAAAGAGCAAAAATAAAAGAAAATTGTGAAAATGAAAGAAACTTGCTTTTGTTTGTATCTAAATTGTAAGAATAACTTGATTGATTTGCTTAGCAAATTTTTTTAATGATTTTCAAACAGATGGGCAGCGTCATGGGAAACTGGGTCTTTTTGCATATGTGGCCAGAAAAGATTAACCCCTTGCATGCTGGGAAATTTGTCGTCTGCTAAAATGTCGTCTGCTGAATTTCCAATATGAGCATTTTCTGTGATTTTTTTTCAAAGAATACTATCAAAACAGCAAACAGTTTGGATCCTGATGAGACGCCACGTTCTGTGGCGTCACATCTGGATCCAAACTGTTTGCAAAGGCCTTCAAAATCCGGTTCCAGCACTCAAAGGGTTAAGACCAACCTGCGCAGTCACACAGTCATGCACAACCTTATTTTACAGGATAAAGCTCAAATATAATCGGCACAATACCCATTATCATGATAATAACACAACTGTTGCATCCTCAATTAAATTTCATCAGAAAAAAAATGAAATTTTGATGACTGGTTCTAGTCGTATGCTCTATTTTGCAGGCTGTGGATACGGTCTGTTTGATAAAATAGAAAAAATCCAGGCCAGAGTACTGACCACTCAATAATTTACAGTCATTTCTGCACATGATATCTTCCAGGTAAACACCTTCATGACAGGTTGGCTCACTTTTCAACCCAATCTTAGACTTAAGGCCCCTGTTCATCAAACATAGTGTTCTGTATGTTTGTTAAGTAGAATTGTTCGCTGTTTACAACAGTGTTTCAGTCATATCACGGGGGTCAGTTCAACAATTCACACTTCTCCTGGGTAACCTGGTTTACCAGTACTTAGTGCACATGCAACTGACAACTGACCTACCTGAATCAGAGGTAGGGGGAGAATGACAGTAAAATGGATTTCATGACTATCCCTACACAAAATATGTGGCTGGGCCGAGAATTAAACCCACGATCCTCGAATGTGTAATTCAGCGCTCTATAAACTGAGATAGCTGGCCAGATGAAGGACTTAGCCCTTTGAGCGCTGGAACCGGATTTTGAAGGCCTTTGCAAACTGTTTGGATCCAGATGAGACGCCACAGAACGTGGCGTCTCATCAGGATCCAAACTGTTTGCTATTCTGATAGTATTCTTTGAAAAAAAATCGAAGAAAATGCTAATTTAAGAAATTTAGCAGACAACATTTTAGCAGACGACAAATTTCCCAGCATGCAAAGGGTTAGTGTACTTAACCAAAGAATACTATCATAATAGCAAACAGTTTGGATCCTGATGAGACGCCACGTTCTGTGGCGTCTCATCTGGATCCAAACTGTTTGCAAAGGCCTTCAAAATCCAGTTCCAGCGCTCAAAGGGTTACTCCAGAGCCTTTGCACACTATTGCATGTATAGAAACTATACAAATGAGCCTCACTCTTTGAAAAGGGGGTTTAATGCATGTGCGTAAAGTGTTGGCCCAGATTAGCCTGTGCAGTCCGCACAGGCTAATCAGGGAAGGACACTTTCTGTCTGAACTGGTTTTTCACTAAAAAGAGACTTCCTTTAAACGAAAAATTTCATAAAAATGGAAAGTGTCGTCCCTGATTAGCCTGTGCGGACTGCAAAGGCTAATCTGAGACGACACTTTACGCTCATGCATTAAACCCCCTTTACCCAGAGCTAGGCTCAAATAATAATTACAAAAAAATATTATCTGATTGGTTAAAATGGTGTTGTTTTATGTGTTTAATCAGTAAGATGTCTGTTAGAAATAATTTTTGCAAATAGTTTATTTTTTTAAGGATTTGTTGCTTTGGGCTCTCAGTATACAATACCACTGCATTTTTTTGTATCTCAAAAGAAAGTGTATTAAATGAGTCGCGTTGTGAGAAAACTGGGCATAATGCTTGTGAATAAATTGTCTTCCCAGATTAGCCTATGCAGTTCGCACAGGCTTATCAGGAACAACAATTTTCTCTTTTATGGAATTTTTTGTTTAAATGATGTCTCTTCTTAGCTAAAATCCAGTTTAATCGGAAAGTGTCATTCCGGATAAGCCTGTGCAGACTGCACAGGCAAATCTGGGACGACACTTTACGCACATGCATTATGCCCATTTTTCTAAGAACACGACACAAATGTTCCACACTTAAATGCAGCACTGTCATTATAAACTATCCAATTAATAAAACTTACTTATTAATATTAGAATATTTGATTCTTGTGTTTGATAATGGAGACCTTTTTTTATCCCATATCATAATAAAATTACCTTGTGTCTCTTGTTTTTCTTCAACTGAAGACTGTCCCATATTGTCTGAAGAAAATAGAATAAAGAAATGTTGTTTTTTTTTTTAGTTTTTACAACAGCACATAAACTGATTGCATAATTAACTTCTCTGCTATTTTTTACCAAAATTTCAAATGAACTCAATTCAACATTCTGTTGGATGTACATTTTAATCACATAAATAATTTTGCTCCGTTGAAATGAATTTAACCTTCAAATATTAAATTTGAAATGAATGGACTTTTAAGGGTTACAATTTCTAGTCATTGTAGTTTCAATGGGCATCTGACACTTGAATTAAAATGGTTTATCTTCCAAAACCAACAAATGATCTGAAAAATTGCGAAAATGGGTATTATGCCATATACATGTAGGGCCAGCTTAGAGCCAGACAATCCTGCGCATTAGTATAAAGTCACACAAGGTTTCCTAGTCTTGTGAGCAGACATAATGACTCTTCATCAGATTATACAGATGCAGAGGCATATCTGGGGCTTCAGTTAGGATTATGTCCTAAGATACATTTTGCACGACGCTGCTCAAATATCCTAGATACCTTTCACAAAGGTGGTTTCTCAACTTTTGTGATTTTTTCTTTTAGGTTCAGTTTTCTTGAGATATTAACTCCATTAACTTTGAATAATATTATTCAACACCAAAATATACAAACATTTACAATACAATTTACAAATAACAAGCAAGTTACCTTACGTCAACAACATGGTGTTTATATAAAGAGCTTCTAATTAGAGTTTTATTTTCCATCACTTGTAACCCAATATAACTTTCATACAATGGTGATTCAATAAAGGATATTCCAACCTCTTTTTTGTAAATCAGCATTTTGTAAATCCTCTTCATTGCTAACAGGTATTGAATCCGCATATGAAGTATCTGTATCTGTAAGCAATAAAACAGCCATTTTTTTTTAAATTATATCACAACATTCATAAAAATAACTTGATTGCACTATGGTTAAATATGGAGTAAAAAAAGTAAACATCACAAAGCTGAACACTAGAAATGGCGCGGCAGAGGCCGACGCGTATCCCCACACCGAATGTTTGACCTAGGTGTGCCCCAGGGTTGGTAATGGGGCCATGCATAGTCGAGATTGACCGTATTGTCATAGAGAAGTTCAGTATCAATTAGAAGTGAATTGGTGTAGAAATGAAGAAGTTATAGTAAAGGCAATTTTGGGTGGGTGTGACCTATGTGGGCAGGGCGCCCCAGGGTTGGTAATGGGGCCATGCATAGTTGAGATTGACCGTATTGTCATAAGAGAAGTTCAGTATCAATTTGAAGTGAATCGGTGTAGAAATGAAGAAATTATAGTAAAAGGCAATTTTGGGTGGGTGTGGCCTATGTGGGCGGGGCGCCCCAGGGTTGGTAATGGGGCCATGCATAGTTGAGATTGACCGTATTGTCATAAGAGAAGTTCAGTATCAATTTGAAGTGAATCCGTGTAGAAATGAAGAAATTATAGTAAAAGGCAATTTTGGGTGGGTGTGGCCTATGTGGGCGGGGCGCCCCAGGGTTGGTAATGGGGCCATGCATAGTTGAGATTGACCCTAATGTCATAAGAGAAGTTCAGTATCAATTTGAAGTGAATCCGTGTAGAAATGAAAAAATTATAGTAAATGGAAATTTTTGGTGGGTGTGGCCTATGTGGGCGGGGCGCCCCAGGGTTGGGAATGGGGCCATGCATGGTTGAGATTGACCGTATTGTCATAAGAGAGGTCCAGTATCAATTTGAAGTGAATCGGTGTAGAAATAAAGAAGTAAATGTAAAATAACCTAAAAAAATGAGTGATAATTTCTGACGCGGCCCCACCCCAACCCCCATAACTTTTGACCCAGGGGTCAGATCAAAATTCCAAATAGTGCAGGGTCGCACATATGCTCATAGCTACCATGTGTGTAAGTTTCAAGGTTCTAGTGCTAATAGTGTAGGAGGAGATAGTGGCCAGGACGGACGGACGGACGGACAGACGGACAACCGGACGGACAACCGGACGGCGGAGATCACCACAATATCCCCACCTTTTTTTCAAAAAGTGTGGGGATAATAACAGCTAAAATGAAAATTCAAGATTTTTGACTTAACCCTTTGCATGCTGGGATATTTGTCGTCTGCTAAAATGTCGTCTGCTGAATTTCTAAAATTAGCATTTTCTTCGATTTTTTTCAAAGAATACTATCAGGATAGCAAACAGTTTGGATCCTGATGAGACGCCACGTTCTGTTACTCAATACAATTATGCTAGATGTGTTAGGTGATATGTTATGAATTTGGGTTAACGTTTATAACTTCATAACGTCTGGAAGCATTTAAATGCATGCAATATTAATCCCCTGGACATACCGCTGCACTGCATTGCTTACAATGCTCATGCTTGTCAGTCATTGGTCAAGGTCACAAGTTTAACCCTTTGAGCACTGGAACCGGATTTTGAAGGCCTTTGCAAACAGTTTGGATCCTGATGAGACGCCACGTTCTGTATTTAAATGCTTCCAGACGTTATGAAGTTATAAACGTTAACCCAAATTCATTACATATCACCTAACACATCTAGCATAATTGTATTGAGTACACAAGCTTTATTTTTCAAACTGACCTTGTTTTTTACATGTTGAACATGTTACAAATAAGTAGGTCAGTTTGCAACTGTTAATACGCAGAAAACTGAGGGACTAGTTTGCAACATAAAGTCCACATGTACAATTATGTTCATTGATATACATATCTTAAATTTTCCCAGGTTCAAGGGCACATAACTCTGCAAAAAATATTGCTTCATAAATCTCTTGCTCTTTTGCATAAAATAAAACATATTGCTAGGTAGAAAACTGACACTTGCCACAGAGTACACATGTGCAGCCTGACATACCAACATGTGCATCAATGTATATGGCAGACTAACCGACCAACTGACAGGGACACAGGGTGATTCAAGTACATCCCAAAGAACTTGGTTTTATAGATATATGCCATGCTCTGAGAAAATGGGGGTTTTATGCATGCGTGTAGAGTGTTGTCCAAGATTAGCCTGTGCAGTCTGCACAGGCTAATCAGGGATGACACTTTCCACCTAAACTGGAATTTTGTCAAGAACAGTTTTCCTTTAAACAAAAAAATACAATAACAGCGGAAAGTGTCATCCCTGATTAGCCTGTGCAGACTGCACAGGCTTATCTTGGATGATCCTTTATATGACGTACCCTTTGGGTCAAAAGTACATATTCGCCAACAGCTAAAAATAGAAATCACCATGGTGACAAAATTGTCACCGCAGTGACAATTTAGTCACTGCGGTCATAAATTTATCACTGCGGTCATAAATTTGTAACTGTGGTGATACTTTGGACAAAAGGACAAAAACATATGAAAAAACATAAGAATAAACTTATCAACTATCCTTTTTGATTTTATTTTAAACTATTGTTAAATATTAAATTATTTTCTTTAAAAAATCTTGGTTTGTTACGGGGAAAATGGTTGAAAACTGACCCAAAGAAATAAATGTATAAAAATATACCAACAGTCATTATTTGTCACCGCTGTGACAAAATTGTTACCGCAGTGACAAAATAGATATCACCGCGGTGACAAAATTGTTACCGCAGTGACAAAATAGATATCACCGCGGTAACAATTTTGTCACCGGGTTGATATCTATTTTTAGCTCAGTTGGCGTATTTATACTTTTGACCCAAATGGAACGGCATAACTTAAAGCACATGCATCGAACACCTTTTCACAGAGCAAGGCTCATATATAAAATACACAACTAAAGGGCTTTTTTCTTGCTTTGTAAAGGGGCCTTTTTAAGACTTTTGGGGAAAAGTACCAAGCTACAATTGGAAAGTGTTTGTCCTAAAAATAGTGAGCTAAATCAATACCAATTTAATTACAGGCAATTTAATAATAATTTTTATCTCGCAAGATATTTATTTATTTTACTATGAAGCAAGTACATTAAAGAAGGAAAATTGTATAAGTTTAAAATGCATTTTGTGTTATTTTAAGTAGGATTGGAATTTTTTGGATGAAATGTGAAAACAAAAATTGCTTTGGGAATGTCAGATAGTTGACCAGTGAGAACAGTAGAAAAAGGCCCATCAATGTAAGACCGATGATGCTAAAAAATTGTACCATACAATGCACAAAATAACGCTATTTTTCCAAAACACAAGGGCAGAATATCCCGTACCCAGGACTTAAAAAAAGCCTTGCTACAATGTACTGCAATGTATACTACTACTTAAGTGTTGTTCTTAAGTAATTTTGAGAAAATAAGGCCCTGCATCCAAATTTCTAGTCTTTATGCATATCAGGGTTTTATTTAGACTTTGCTTACCTAATATTGCTCTTTTTGGTTTGTTGTGGACAATTGGTTTAGGTTTACTAGCAGCAACTGTAACTGGTTTGGGTTTGCTAGCAGCTGGTGCTGTAACTGGTTTGGGTTTGCTAGCAGCTGGTGCTGTAACTGGTTGGGGTTTGCTAGCAGCTGGTGCTGTAACTGGTTGGGGTTTGCTAGCAACTGGTGCTGTAACTGGTGCTGCAACTGGTGCTGTAACTGGTGCTGAAACTGGTGCTGCAACTGGTGCTGCAACTGGTGCTGCAACTGGTGCTGAAACTGGTGCTGCAATTGGTGCTGAAACTGGTGCTGGTGCTGAAAGAATTGAAGTACTATTCTAAACTGTGTTCCTCACTATTTTGGGAATGTTATTGGTACTGTAAAAATTGGGAGAATGAGCATATTTTTCAATTAATTTGGGAATGTTATCACTTTATACAAAAACTTACAACAAAGCAGTAATTAACAATAAATTAACTCTTAAATAGCCTTTTCATTAGGTAAAAATATTTTTTAAATTATGTTGTGACTTGCTTTTGGGTCCTTTTAATTTTTTTTTCAAAATGATCACACAATTATATTTTGTATATTTGCTTTTTTTTTCCTTCTGTAGTTGCATCATTTATAGTTTCATCATTTTCAGTTGCATCATTAAACACCTGATTAATTGCATCAACATCTTCATCATCAACATCTTTTCCATCTGAAAGTTAAAATCAATACAAATTTGGTGAGGAAAAAAAGAAGAAATGGTGGCCCTTTACTTTTTGAACATAATGGCTTATATAACAGTGGATTCATAAATATACCTTGCTGGAACTAAAAAGCTGCTTTTGATTGCCTTTCTTTACTTTTACAGTGTTTTTTTTTTTGCACTGTTACATCCCGTGGCTTTTGGATTGGAAAAAAAAACATAGGCTGATAAACCAGGAAAATGGGAAAAATTATTAATAAAAATACTGTTTAACAATAAAATTATTCCAATTGGTATCAGCAAAATACGATGGTAAACTGGTGAAGTGGTACTTAAGTTTTTTTCTTTCAATCAAGTGAGGGATAAATTTAGGTTTGTTTACATTCTTTTTATTGGCAATTAAAATTGGGGAATGTTTTGCTCTAATTTTGAAAAAATCATTATTTTTCGCCATAGATAGAAAGAAACCCCAATTTTAGTGGTAATTTTTAGAAAAAATATCACTGTATGATCAAGACATTATTTTTTATTAGAAGAAAACTAAGTCTCCCAACTTTTGAAAGACCTACAAGAACTTAAGCCTGAAAGTATCACAAACTCTGCAGGTTATTTCTGATCAGATTGTTTTCATGTTTTATAGCCATCAAAAAATTGCCCACCATCACATAACTACAATATGAGCCTCGCTATGTGAAAAGGTGGTTTAACCCTTTGCATGCTGGGAAATTTGTCGTCTGCTAAAATGTTGTCTGCTAAATTTCTAAAATTAGCATTTTCTTTGATTTTTTTTCAAAGAATACATTCAGAATAGCAAACAGTTTGGATCCTGATGAAACGCCACGTTCTGTGGCGTCTCATCTGGATCCAAACTGTTTGCAAAGGCCTTCAAAATCCGGTTCCAGCGCTTAAAGGGTTAATGCATGTGCCTCAAGTGTCATCCTAGATTAGTCTGCAGTCCGCACAGGCTAATCAGGGACGACACTTTCAGCCGAAACTGTATTTTTTCTAAGATGATACTCATACAACCGGAAAGTGTCGTCCCTGATTAGCCTGTGGGAACTGCTTCAGCTTATCTGGGACGACACTTAATGCACATGCAAACCCCCTTTTCACAGAGCAAGGCTCATATGTTACAGACATTTGTGCCCCCGCGACACATGTTTGGATACATAAAAAAAATAATCTTAATAAACTTTAACATTGAACAAACAACAACACAATGTGCCATATTTTAATTAATAAATATGTATAGCTTATATGACAGAACCAGAATAATAAGGTAAATAAATGAATTCAATAAATAAATGAGAATTTTATTAATTGACTTCATAATATTATGAAGCATGTTTCAGTGTAAATAAGCATCAAACAATTATTTTAATATATAAATAAAAACATTTTTCAACAAATTGCATCTACACAAATCCATATATACGTACCATTGCTTTGTCTGGTCTGCCTGTTCAACTTTTGATTATCAAGGGCCAGTCCATTGTCATGATCATCACCTACAACAACAATTCTTACAAGCATCATCATCAGAATCATCGTCATCATAATCACCTATAACAAGTTTCGGAGCATTATCTGTCTTCCATCCTCATCATCATTCATCATAATTGTCAATTGTTATCATCAAGTGAAAGTTCAAAACCAACAAAAAATCAACAAGAAACTGCCAAGGGTGCATTGTTGTCAACAGAATTTGCAAATGCATTTGATCCTTGCTCTGTGAAAAGAGGGTTAACCCTTTGCATGCTGGGAAATTTGTCTTCTGCTGAAATGTAGTCTGCTGAATTTCTAAAATTAGCATTTTCTTCGATTTTTTTCAAAGAATACTATCAGAATAGCAAACAGTTTGGATCCTGATGAGACGCCACGTTCTGTGGCGTCTCATCTGGATCCAAACTGTTTGCAAAGGCATTCAAAATCCGATTCCAGCACTCAAAGGGTTAAACGCATGTGTGTAAAGTGTCATCCCAGATTAGCCTGTGCAGTCCGCACAGGCTTAATAGGGATCGCACTTTCCGCCTAATTTCAATTTTCTTTAAAAAAAATTACAGTAAAAGTGGAAAGTGTTGTCCCTGATTAGCCTGTGCAGACTGCACAAGCTAATCTGGGACAACACTTTCTGCACATGCATTTAACCCCTTTTTCTCACAGCGAGGCTCATTAAAAAAGTAAAACTGCAATACCAAGGCCCTAGCATCATGCCCTATGAACAGAACAGAACATTGATTATGATATTGTTAATGCTTCATTAAAATAACACGAATAACTCCTTAAAAATAAAGCAATTGCAAAACCTTGACAATATTAATTGTGGCACTTTAAGATTTAATTTAACCTCTTCAAAAATAATGCAATCTTGAAACCTTGATAATATGCGCTGTAGAATTTTTTTCTGTATAAGTAAGGGGAAAATAGCGCACAAAATGTAGGAGATATGCACAGAAGCTTTTATATGTTATTAGATTTGTCTGACTGAGGTTTCATGGCGTAATTAAGTCGGAGCTAGCATGGCCCGACTAAAATCAGTTTTTAAGTTAGTGACAGGCACTGGAATTGTAAGCTACCTCTAGTCTGCCTAAGTTGATCTTGATGTTGCAGTCCATCCTCATCGTCAGCATCTTCATCATCAGCTACAACAACATCATCATTATTTCAACATCATCATCAATAACATTTGAGTCTTGATCTATGAAAAGGGGGTTTAATGCATGTGCGTAAAGTGTTGTCCCAGATTAGCCTGTGCAGTCTGCACAGGCTAATCAGGGACAACACTTTCTGCTAAACATGGATTTTGCTAAGAAGAGACTTTCATAAAAGCAGAAAGAGTTGACAGTGATAAGCCTGTGTGGACTGCACAGGCTTATCTGGGACGACACTTTACGAACATGCATTAAACCCCCTTTTCACAGAGCGAGGCTCATTTTCATGATCTGTATACATGAATATAATGGCCTATGCACTTAAGGACTAACAAACATGATTTTAATTTACCTCACTAATTTTAGACATTGGTTGGCCGATGCTAATTAAAGGTCCTTACACCATCTAATTTCAAAAGCAATATCATGGAAAACTACCTATTTTTGGCAGGCAATGTGAAGTAAATGGAAACTTAGAATCTAAGAATGGTCTTTAATTAAACAGCCAAATGGCACTCCTGTTAAAGCTTGTTAAAAAGTCACTCTTTATTATCATTATTATATACATGGTGGAATTTTTACTCTTTTTTTGTGCCATAATTACATCAATTTCACTTTATAACCACAAATGCTTATTGGTCCATTAGAAAGGCGGGGCTCAGATATGACCTGAGAGTTCAGAGGGCTGAGTTCAGACTCTGCAGAACCTCAGAATTATGGCCTCTGATTAGGGCCCGTATTCACCAACCCATTCTTAGACTTAACCCTTTGAGTGCTGGAACCGGATTTTGAAGGCCTTTGCAAACAGTTTGGATCCAGATGAGACGCCACAGAACGTGGCGTCTCATCAGGATCCAAACTGTTTGCTATTCTGATAGTGGTCTTTAAAAAAAAAGTGAAGAAAATGTTGATTTTAGAAATTCAGCAGACGACATTTTAGCAGAAGACAAATTTCCCAGCATGCAAAGGGTTAAGAATAAAGAATAGACTTGGAACGAAGAAAAATGCGTTCAGTGTTGCAATATATACAGGCCTCCACTGGTGATTATGTCATTATAACACAATGTTCTACATGCAGAATGATGTAGATAGAAGTGGTTCATTCCAAGTTTGACTCAAAATCTAATCAATTCTTGAATTTATCAAGTTAAATAATATTATTTATTCTTAGACTTTAAGTCTAAGAGTTGTTTGGTGAATACGGGCCAAGATAAGAATCTTTTCCAACATATGAATCACGTTCTGAGAAAACTGGGCATAATGTATGTGCGTAAAATGTCATCCCAGATAAGCCTGTACAGTCTGCACAGGCTAATCAGGGACGACACTTTCCGCTTTTATGGAATTTCCAGTTTAAGGAAAAACCAGTTTAGTCAGAAAGTGTTGTTTCCCTGAGTAGCCTGTGCACAGGCTCTGTGCAGACTGCACAGGCTAATCTGGGATGACACTTTACGCACATGCATTAAGCCAAGTTTTCTCAGAAGGCGACTCATATTGAAAATCTGCCTGGCACCTATGGTTGTAACCTGGGAATTGTTGAAATTTCAAATTGGTTAGACATTGTGTCTTACAGCACCAAATTTGATGTCAGACATTGTTTTGTTGAGATTATTTTGTGGTGTATGTTAAAACTAACCTGGCCAGACTAGAGTACTCTTGGAAAAGATCTCTGTGAAGAAGTTAAATATATCTGTTTTTAAGTAAGTGACACTCGATTGGTCATTGTCTGCTCGGGTAGTACTTAAATGTACCCTGGGTATTCTGAATTATACTTAAATGTACCCAAGGTACGGAAAATATACTAACACGTACCCGACCAATTAGACTGTACCCGAGTTGTATTCCCGCCCAAAAATCTGATGTCGTAAATAGTGCTACGGAATATGATACAAAATTCTCTTTGAATAAAACCTAAACATGCTTTTTGAGTAAGAGTTTCGAAAATATAGAGACAATTTTACAGAATATTGATTTAAATATATGAACATAATTAATTCCCGAGTACATTTAAGTATACTTAAGAGCACCCGAGCCGAACAATGACCAATCGAGCGTTAGTGACACTGGGAAAGCATATCATGCATACCATTGCTGCCTCTGGCCTTCCTTAGTTGCTCTTCAAGTGCCAGTCCTTTATCATCATAAGCATCTTCATCATCAGCTACAACAACATCATCGTTAGCTACAACATCCTCATCAGTTACAATTTCATGGATGTAATGGCCTATGTACTAACAGACCAGAACACATGATTCTTTGTTGCTTCACTCATTTTTTCCATTGCTTGGCAGAAGCTAATGGTTATAAAAAAATATTATTTCCAAAACAATATCTTTGGAAACTACTTATTTTTAAGCAGGCAATCAGACAGTAAATGGTAAATAGAACCGAAAAAAGGTGTTTGAAACAACTAAATGTATACTTCTGTCAAAGCTTGTTGAAAAGTAACACCACATTAACCTTATTATATACATGTACATGGTGCATTTTTTTTACAAGAACATTTTTAACCCTTTGCATGCTGGGAAATTTGTTGTCTGCTAAAATGTTGTCTGCTGAATTTCTAAAATAAGCATTTTCTTTGATTTTTTTTCAAAGAATACTATCAGAATAGCTAACAGTTTGGATCCTGATGAGACGCCACGTTCTGTGGCGTCTCATCTGGATCCAAACTGTTTGCAAAGGCCTTCAAAATTCGGTTCCAGCACTGAAACTGTTAAACGTCATAAAATTAATTTCATATTCAAGCACATATGTTCTGCTGCATCACTCATTGAGTGTTATAGAATAAGACCACTAAAGTAATGCCATCCATTGAACACTCTGACTCCATGGCAGTATAAGTTATTTTTTTGCAAAAAAAACCCAACAAGATGGCATTATGCAAAAGTTGGAGATGATTGTGTATGAAAAAAATGTCAGCATGCAAAGAATGATCTACTTATCAATCTGAAGCAGGGTTCTAACCATACACAATTTTCTTTATCAAATACCCCTAAATTGTGTGTTAGACCCCTGGGTTTTTAATTAATGCCGCATTTGATGCACAATTTTGTTTTGAACTCTATATTATTGTTTGCCAAAATTTATTTTTGCATCAATTCAAATAATTTACAAAATCTCATCTTAAAATTCACTGAAGCCCTTTATTGTTACTTATATTGTTACAAAACAAATAAAATGCTATTGCATACTTAGCATTATGTATGCAAGTAAAAAGCTTCATGATCTTTATGCCAGATTTTAATTAAAAAAAAAAAATTGCAAGTTTGTTGTAAAGGATGAAAGGTAAAAACAATGTAAACAAAGCTCCTTAATTCAATGTAAGAAAGAACACAAATCACTTAAGGCCTTCATATATTATAGTTACTGACCGGTCATTCTAACCATTTGCATGCTGGGAAATTTGTCGTCTGCTAAAATGTTGTCTGCTAAATTTCTAAAATTAGCATTTTCTTCGATTTTTTTCCAAAAAATACTATCAGAATAGCAAACAGTTTGGATCCTGATGAGACGCCACGTTCTGTGGCGTCTCATCTGGATCCAAACTGTTTGCAAAGGCCTTCAAAATTCGGTTCCCGCACTGAAAGAGAGATAAACCAAGCCCTCTACAAATTATGTATAAATGAGCTGCATCATGCAAAATTGGGACTTATGCTGTATATGGCCAGCTAAGCTCCAGACAAGCCTGCACCTTCGTGCAGTCTGGTCAGGAGCTACCCTGTCACTATAAAGTCACACAATATTTTGTGGTCTCATTAGAGGACAAGGACTAGCTCCTGACCAAACTGCGCGGCTTCATATGACATTAGACCCATTTTCGCATGATGCAGGCCTTGTATTAAAGCTCTGATACCATAGAGGTCCCTTCTCTCTCTTTCGGCATCACTGTCTGCATCAGCATCAGCTTCTTCATCCAAATCCATGTCAATCATTCCTAAATAACAATTATAACACATTTTTGAAGTCTCAAGGGCTTTTTTTGTCACTGCTTTGGGATGCAACCCTTAGCCACGTTCTTTTGGCGAAGGAAACATGGTTAGTTGCATTTTTGTTATTTGAACAGACTGATAGACTGCTAAAAGCCACCCTACTGGGTGCATAAAACACAGCAGCACTCTATATTTCCCTGATATCCTGGAACACTTCTTCATAACAGACAATTTATTTTGAAGAACTTAACACTTTTGTTTGTGTTTTTGTTTGGAGTACTAGATCGACAGGTCACATTTTGGCAATCATGTTTTCATTTTCTGTTTGAACAGTTGCATTGTGGTTGAGCTTAATCTGGGCTTTGTTTCATGTTTGACTAGCCCTGACAAACCGGTTTAACCCTTTGCATGCTGGGAAATTTGTCGTCTGCTAAAATGTTGTCTGCTGAATTTCTAAAATTAGCATTTTCTTCGATTTTTTTTCAAAGAAAAGACTATCAGAATAGCAAACAGTTTGGATCCTGATGAGACGCCACGTTCTGTGGCGTCTCATCTGGATCCAAACTGTTTGCGAAGGCCTTAAAATTTGGTTCCAGCGCTATAAGGGTTAAACCCCCAATGCTTTGCATTGACCGTTCCTAGGCTGTGAGCCCAGTTTTATTCATTTTATTTTTATAGCAGATGTTCTGTTAGGAAGGTAGTGGATAAGAACAAGAATTTCTCTTGTAATATGAGTTTCTCTAGTTTCATTGTTTGCTAGATTTCAAACTATGTTTACATGTAAGAGTGTTACCCGTATAAGAATATGTGTCAACGTCTGAGACTTTTGGGCCAAATCGCATTTTGACTTCATGAAGAAAAATGAGGTTAAAAATAGCGCTTTCAATTACGCAGTAATCAGGAATGTTTTTTATTTTATTCTCTTCAAGTATTGCAAGAACAACTTTTGTGTGTTTGGGCTTTGTAACCTTGAAATATCATTCAGCATATTCTTAAATTGTTATTATGTTTCCTTTCATTTCAGAAGAGGAGTTCCCTTTTTTTTAGCAGATCCACAAGTGCTAGTTTCAAGAACAAATAAGCAATAGTTTGAGCAGCATTTTTGATCATTTAGGCGTAGGAATCATGGTTTACTAACTGTGGTAAGTCATTTTTTGCTTTCTTGAGTATTTTTTTGACTCTATACCATATTAGTAGTAGTTCAATTACCTTATTGAATCATGCAAGTGTATGCTAACTAATAGTCAAACTATTTGTCAAATATTAAATCGTATGAACCAGTATTTATCCATAGATTTCTACCATATTAAAACAAGATATCCAAAGAAACAAAATGGTAAGTAGCCAGTCATCAACAGCAAGTAGTGTCCCCTATGAGTTGACATCAAATTGTGAACATTTTATTAAAGAACTTATAATTATGAATTACATATAGGATCTGGCATCAGTTGTCATATCACACCATATTTTATTACGAGTTCAGGAATTTTGTTAGTAAGCAAGCCTTTGGTGAGCTTACAAACGAATTTTGCTGGACGAGTTTAATAAAATATGGTATGATATGACAACGAGTGTCAGATCTTTTTTATCACATGCTTTTAAATGAGCAAATTAAATAAATATTTACGCAAACATAATGATAAATCCTGAATGTTGATTACATTTCGTGACGTTATTTGACGTTGCAACGTCATTTCAGCAAAATAACAAAATGTGATTGGTCAATAAACGAAAACTAAGCCAATGAAAATGCTTAAAAAGTATATTACACATGTGTAATATAAAAATATATGTTATATTTATATTACATGGGAAACAGGGTATGGCATGTGATAAATATATATAATATTTTAATATAGTATTGGTCTAAATTCATATACTGACCAATTAAACACTCCACTGAATGAAAATGTAATCCCTTAAAAATATTTGTTTTTAATGTCATCAAAATTCAGCCATACTAACTACATGGAAATGAAATCTTGCTTAATTAAAAGCAACTTGTGCATCAGGGATGGAAATTAACAGTTGCCCGCTCACCCAAGGCGACTTATTTTTACGCCGGGCGATTAAATTTCAATAGCATTTTTTAAAAGCTGTTAGTAAAAATCAATACCCCTCTGGCGTGAAATGGTCACAGCCAATTAAATTGCTTCTAACAAAACATTGAATGCACATTATAAAGTGAATCAGCCAATGACATCAGACGCTGTATAATTTCTTTCCAAAATAGCTGCGCCCACCGCGTAAAAAAACTGTTAAATTCTTTTGTGACAATTTGCTCCTTGTGAAAAATTGACAGCATTAAGAAATATGAACAGTCTGTCATGGGCCTGTTTTGCTGAAATTGCTGAAAGCAACTTAATTATCAGGTCATAAATAACAAGTGAAAACAAAGCACAAAATGTGTAAATTATGTTTTTTATTAACCAGCTGTCTGAAATCACATTGTACGTTCATTGCATAACAAAATGTATATAAAGCATTAGAAAGTCTCTGGCTCATCGATTTTTTGCTGGGCAACCTAATTTCCGGAGTTGGTTGCCCGTCTTGGCAACCAGCCATATAAAGTTAGTTTCCATCCCTGTGCATCATATTTGTTTACTTGCTGTCTTGCATACCATCGAGACTTCTTCGGAACAACTTCAAGTCGTCATCATCTGCATCATCCATAGCGAATTCGCTTCCATCATCATCTGCAGAATCAATGCTCCTTTCTGCCTTATGGCTCGCAACATCATCTTCACTTTCTGCCTTAAGGCTCTCAACATCATCTTCTTCATCTAAACAGAGAGAGTTCACATTCTAGTTGGATTAAATAATCGGGTGGGAATGTTAATTTTGACAAAAATAGAGGAAATAATGCTACATATGACGCATCTTCATAAGCAGTATAAAAATAGTTTATAATGAAGACCATTAGTGACCTAAGTACAATTACATATTAGTTCACATCAATGGCTGGTAAATAATGGCATTGTTTTTTTAATTGTATTCTTGTCTACATTATTGTACATAGTAAAACAAATATAGACTGACTGTTGGCGCTTGCTATTCCAGCAGAATTCAGTTTGAAACAAGATGTGTTTGTGAAACACTATGTCCACCTATATGACATTTGACCTTGAAGGATGAACTTGACCTTGACCCTTCACCACTCAAAATGTGCAGCTCCATGAGATACACATGCATGCCAAATATCAAGTTTCTATCTTCTATATTGCAAAAGTTATGGCCAATGTTAAAGTTGGCGCAAACCAACCAACAAACCAACCTACAGACCAACCAACAGACAAGGCAAAAACAATATGTCCCCCAGTATATATACTGGTGGACATAAAAATTGTCACCTAACAAAACCTTTTTCCCGTCTCTACGGATTGTTACATCAATTTTTTTTGTCAGGCAATTACAAATTGACCTTATTTCGTTTTTCACACTCTTTGACTATGTCTGCATCTTTTAAGTTTATATCCATTTTCAGCAAAATTTTCAAATAAGCTAACAGTAATCACCATGTTGAATCAATTTCATAAAATGTAAAAGAGATGTGAAATGTAATTTGAAGAGCGGAATAAAAGATGCTCCAAACAAGAACAACACACAAGTGAATCGGATGGTATTGTAAAAATTTGAATTGTAAAAAATGTTCCTAGACACTATAATTTCAGTGGCAATCCGCATATCTGCAGAAAACTCCCAATCCTGACTTATGACATATTTTTTCTCACTTTTTTGTAAAGGTATCAGTAACAAACAAAACTACAGCTTTTCAACATACATGATTAAAAATACTTGCGCACTGCATTGTTTATGCTTCTGCCAAAAAAAAAGTTTAAGGGCTCATAACTCAAATGTCTTGATCACTATACATGAAGTTTCTTTCACATAAACACTTTACGGTAATGACATATTTCAACTTTCAATTCAATCTCTTCAGAAATGTAGACAGACAAACTGACAGAAAAACCAAGAAACCAACCCTACCCACATCATGATTTCAAAATAACCCCTGTCACTAATTTTTCCACAGTTTTGAGAAGTTTGTGACTCATTCTTTTACAATTTTGAAAAGTTTGTGACAATCTTTTTTACAAATTGAGGGGCTTGCGGCCATTTAAAAACAAAGGAAGATAAGCCCAGCAAATCTATATGCCCCCATGCACCCTCTGAATAGTTGGGGCATAAAAAAGACTGCTAAGATTCATAATTAATCATATGGGCTAACCTGCCAGACCTCTGCGTTGCCTACTTGACTGCACATTTTCAACGTCATCATCCTCAGCATCATCATCATCGAATGCCAATTCATCTTCTGCCGCACGTTTGTTGATGATGTCATCATCGCTGTCACCAGCATCATCATCTGATGATGAATGATACAGTATTTGTTAAAAAGTATTTATAACAAAACATGTAGGCTACAAACAAAATTTAAACAAGGTCACAGTAAAATACCAATTTTTATAAACCAAAATAATTAAGATATTATTAAATTACATATATATATTCCCTAGAGATTGTGCTCCACAATTTTTCACAGCCTTAAGGCTCGGATCATTCACCCGTAAAATACCGTTACATACCGAACATTAAAGCTATGTGCGTCGTGGTTTCAAATAAGTTATATGCTTTTCATTTGGATATAGAATTTTATTGTTCAAAGAAAATTCGATTTTAGTAAAAAAAAATCAAATATTTTATTTTTTGCACAGTGTTAAAATGTTAATTAAATTGCAATAAGTTTTCTATGAAATATCATTGTCAGTTACCTTTCTGCCAGGAACAATTTGAACAATTAAAAAAGGGTGACCTAAGGATCATTCCTGAAGTTTTCATTAAAATCTTCCGCCGTTTAGGTGGAGATTTTTGAAAAATTAACAAACAAAGGACATCGGACTACGCACAATAGACAAAAGGCAGTCCCAAAAGCTCACCAAGAAATGAGCAAAAATGCTGTAGATCAGCTGAATTTTCATTTTCATTATTCCCACACTTTTTGAAAAAAAGGTGGGGATATTGTGGTTATCTCCGCCGTCCGTCCGTCCGTCTGTCTGTCTGTCCGTCCTGGCCAATATCTCCTCCTACACTATAAGCACTAACAAAAAATTGCCATTTACTATAATTTCTTCATTTCTACACCGATTCACTTCAAATTGATACTGAACTTCTCTTATGACAATACGGTCAATCTCAACTATGCATGGCCCCATAACCACCCTGGGGCGCCCTGCCCACATAGGTCACACCCACCCAAAATTGCCTTTACTATAACTTCTTCATTTCTACACCAATTCACTTCTAATTGATACTGAACTTCTCTATTACAATACGGTCAATCTCGACTATGCATGGCCCCATTACCAACCCTGGGGCACACCTAGGTCAAACATTCGGTGTGGGGATACGCGTCGGCCTCTGCCGCGCCATTTCTTGTTATCTTTTATTTATGTGTTTAACTTTTATGACACAAGTTATTTCCCACTTGGAGGATATTAAATCACAAATCATCTAGTTTTTATGCAATCTTCTTTCTTTATACATTTAAGTTTATTTAACTATTGAGATCAAGTGTAGCATTAACAACAAGGGATGTGTTTGTCAGAAACACAATGCCCCCTTTTGAGCGATTTTGACCCATATATTTGACCTTTGACCTAAAATGATGACCTTGACCATTCACCACTCAAAATGTGCAGCTCCATGAGATGCACATGCATGCCAAATATCAAGTTGCTATCTTCAATATTGCAAAAGTTATGACCAAGGTTAAAGTTTTAAGACAGACAGACAGAGTCATGGCCAGAATGACAGACAGGCCAAAAACAATATACCCCCTCTTCTTTGAAGAAGGGGGCATAAAAACCAAAACTCAGCCCCAGGAGAAGAAGTTTAAGGTCAGCAGGAAAAATTAAAGTTGGTCGGGTTAGTGGAAACAAACAACATCTTTTAACTCTGTATTATTGAAAAATATGAATGATAGTTGGTTTAACAGGGTCCTGCCATTAAGCTTATCCCAGCGCATACACCACTGAAGAATCAGACAATGTAATAATATAATGAATTATTAAACTAAATTTCTTAAAATTTGTGCAACAATATTGTCTGTGGATAAATGAATAATTAAAACAATTAAAAAATTCCAAACCAAAATTGTCTTTTATACCTTCAGTACTGCGTGTCAATCGCCCATACTGACTCAGATACTGTTCAAGATCTGCATCGTCACTTTCCGCATCCTCAACTTTTTCGTCATCTAAAAAAAACGTAGCACTAGTTGAGATGATTTCTTTGTTCTTGAAATGGGTCCAGTACCATATACATTATAATTGCATAGCAAAGTTTTGCTTATAAATTGCTAAAGAGTAAACAAGAAGATTGCCAACTTTTCACAAAATGCGAGGGCTGGATTTCACGATGCAAGGGCCTGCCATAATTCAGAAGTTCTTCAGCTGATCTGGCTGGATACAATATTTGTCTGAGATTTTATGCCCACAAAAGTTGTGACCAAGTTTGATCATGATATGATTAACCCTTTGCATGCTGGGAAATTTGTCGTCTGCTAAAATGTCGTCTGCTGAATTTATAAAATTAGCATTTTCTTTGATTTTTTTTTCAAAGAATACTATCTGAATAGCAAACAGTTTGGATCCTGATGAGATGCCACGTTCTGTGGCGTCTCATCTGGATCCAAACTGTTTGCAAAGGCCTTTAAAATCCGGTTCCAGCGCTCAAAGGGTTAAACTAGTTGAGTTAGAGAGCAGATAAGGTTATTTTTTTTCAAATGTTGATAGTTAAAGGGCTATAATTCAGAAGTGCTCACTGTGATCTGGCTGGCAATCAAACTTGGTAGAGATTATTATGCCAACATACATTGTCATCAAGTTTGATGTAGACATAAAGGCATCTTCAACAGTGTCTTTTTTTAGGAAGAGGGATGGGGGGATTCAACCCCTTTTATTGAAGATCACCCTAATATTTGCATGGGATGGGGAATATTTTACATATACAAAGAAGGAAAAATGTCATACATTTGTGTAATATTAGAATTATCAGTAAAATTCCCTCATCTTTTTTGAATCCTAGAATAGACACTGCTTCAAACCCTTATAATAATTATAATCAGTGATAACTTAATTATCACACTATCGATTTCCATGTTAGAAAAGAGTTGTACCCCCATTTTGCATAGCTGGACCCTTAAAATCCAGGAAGGCAGGCAGTGTATTTTAAGGGTCCAGCTATGTAAGTTCCAGACTGGACCCCTAATTTCATTGCTCATGTAAAAACCTGCAACCTCTTGAGATTTCACATGATTGAAAGTCAGTGTATAGAGAAAAATTATCCTCATAGAGTTTTGAAAGCCATGAACATTTCCCCAAAAATACAAACAGTAAATTGTATCATCAAATTAATGTGTAAAATTGATAACTTAGCCTACCAGACACACTTCGGCGTTTACGAGCCACATTATCAGCATCAACTTCAGTTGCATCATCAGCAGCATCAGCTTCCTCCTCATCCAAACCTAGAGCCCTCCTGTAGAATGCCATGTTCTCATCGACATCAGCATCAGCAGCATCGTCAGCATCAGCCTCTGAAGCACACACAAAATATTTCATTATTTGTGCTAATAATACAAACAGGAA